>MU708666.1:0-12102 GCA_026770625.1 Nicotiana glauca | reverse complement strand
AAATGCAAAGACCATTTTTGTCATTTTCTTTAATTTTGCTTTAAAACAAATTGCTACCTAATTAATACTAAGAATGAAATAAAATCCTAAATGCATATTTTGTATTCTTAACATGAGTTATTATGCAACTAATTAATACGACAAAAATGCAACAAAATTTCTAAAAATTGTAAAATTATTTAATTTGCAACTTTTGGAATAATTTGCTTAGGGCAAAAATCATGTGCTCACAGATCTCACCTTTCTTTCCATTACCAAATGAGACATTACCTACTTAAGTCCTCAAGTGAAAGGAATTGGTCCTTGCTCCCAGTCATATGTTTTGAGCAGCCACTATCTATATACTATATTTGAATACTTCCTTTCACTTGGACCTACAAAAAGAAATCAGGGGTTAGTCTTAGGAACCCAAACTAGTTTGGGTCCCTTTTTATAGGCAAAAGGATGAATCAAATTCCTTCTTGCCCACCCAGGCAGCTTACTTTTCTCTTAAACAAAGTCTTTGTTCTTTTGACTGGCCTTTTCTTTTGCATTACATTTATTTTTGTAATGGCCAGTCTTGCCACAGTGTGTGCAGATTTTATTCTCAGGAAGTGTGAGGTACTTGCTTTTAGGGTCCCACTTTGGTGCTTGAGTCCTATAGCCAAGTCTTCTTTTGTTGCTACTGTGATGCTCTTGCAACCAAGAAAGTGCATCAGAAGCCTTGTTCCATTTGCAAGTTCTGTCTAGTTCATGTTTCACTTTTCCTAGATCTTCTTTTAGGACTTTAATCAATTCATCCTTCTTATACAGCTCATCCTTCATTTTTCCTAAGTTTTCCTCTAGAGTGAGATATGTGTGATCAGCTTTCTTTTTTTCTGTTCCTAGTTTCAGCTTTAAGTTTTTAGACCTAAGTTCTAGGACACTGGTGTCAAGCTCAAGAACCTAGTTCTTCAACTCAGCATTTTTGCTACCACTCTCATTAGCCCTAGACTCTAGAATTTTGCATTTTGCTTTTAGGATCACACATTCCCTTGACAAATCTTCCTTTTCATTGTTAATTATCTCAGACTCATCAATGAAGTCTAGTAATAGCTCAGCCAGCCTTTCTTTAGACAGAAATTTAATCTTGTCTTTGAGATGAAGAATATTTACCTCTTGTTCATCATCTGATTCTCCGATGGCCATAAGGGCCTTTTCATCTCCAGCTTCATCCTCTGAGTCCTCATCTGATGTTTCTCCCCATACAGCAACCATAGCTTTTGTTGATCCTTTGTTCCTTTTTGGTTGAACTTGTTCCTTCGTTCAGCCCTTTCTTTCTTCCACTCAATTTCCCATTGAGGGTAGTTCATGATCATGTGATCAGTCTTATCACACTTGTAGCAACCGTCATTGGTATGTTTCTTAGGAGCCCTTGGTTTGTTGAAGGTTGTACCTATTGAAAAGCCCTTTCCTCTCATCAGGTACTTTTTGAAATCTCTTGTGATCATAGTCATTTCATCATCCTCCAGATCTGAACCTTCAACAACTCTGAGAGCTAGACTTCTTTCCTTCTTGGGTGTATCAATCTTCATGGTTTGCCTTCTCAGTTCATAGGCAGTAAAATTTCCAATTAGTTCATCCAGCTTGAGGGTAGCTATATTCTTAGATTCCTAAATAGCAGTGATTTTGCTTTCCTATGAGACTGGCAAAACCCTTGTCAAGATTTTCTCAACATTGTCTTCTTCAAGAATAATCCTTCTAAAAGACTTAAGTTCATTTGTCAGTGTAGTGAACCTAGTATACATCTCTTGGATAGTTTCTCCTTCCTTCATAGTAAAATTCTCATATTGAGAATATAGCAGTGTTCCTCTTGACCTCTTCACTTAAGGTGTTCCTTCATGAGCCAATTGCAAAGTGTCCCAGATTTCCTTAGCAGTGGTACAACTTTGGATCCTACTGTACTCATCTGGACCTAGTCCACACACAAGCCATTTCTTGGCCTTAGCATTTTTCTCCCACTTCTTCAGGTCTTCAGCAGTGCAGTCAGCCATTGTCTTTGGCACATCCACTCCTTCGCCATTCTTCTTTGTAGTTGCTAGAGGACCATTACTGACTATATCCCAGATTTCATAATCTTCTCCTATGATTTGATCCCGCATCCTATTCTTCCACCAAGAATAGTACTGTCTATTGAAGAGTAGAGGCCTAGCAGTGGATAGCCCTTCCTAGTTCCCAGGTGGTGCACTCATGTTGATCTTCTCCTAAGGTGTTAGCCTCTTCAAGGATAACCCACTCTGATACAAATTGATGTTTTATATGTCAATACCACACAAGAGAGGGGTGATTTGTGTGGTACCCAATTTTTTTGCTCTAGAAGAACCTGGTTCTTCTAGGTGTACTAGCTCTACTGTTTGCGGATAATAAGCACATAAAGTAAGTGCCGATGCCCCCTTTTTCTCGCGAAATCAGGTTTATGACATTTGGGCAGACAACTTTTTTCCTTTTGGGAATTGGGTTGGAATTGGAGAGTCGCCACCTAATGATTAAGTGCATTAGGACACTAAGAAGAATTTTGATTTAGAAAACCAGAGAATGGGTAAGGGCTTGAAATTATCTCGAGGGGAAGGTGTTAGACATCCCTCGAGATCCATTAGTGTGGTTCCCGGCCATGTTATAATTGTGACTTTAAGTACAAACAACAAGTAGACAAGCAAGAATTACAAATACGAGGAGGTTTTCACATAATGGTTGCAAGCAATTAAGTTAAAGAAGCTGAAGTTTGGGGAGAAAGCAGTTTTGAAGTTCTAAAAATAAACAAGTAAAGAGAAGGAGTTTTCACATAATTGTTGTAAGCAATTAAAGTAAAAGAAGTTAAAGAAGCTGAAAATTGAGCAGTTTTAAAATTTTGAAAAGAAACAAGTAAGGGGAAGGGGGTCCTAGATTTATAAATAATATGGATCACCACACACAACACCCGGTAACCATTTATACACGTGGTGTTATCGCGTGGTCAACATATCCATATCTACCCTTTCCCACCACGTTAAGGTAATAAAGCGCGGAATGGTTATTGCATGCTACTACCCGCCCTAATCCTATCAGCCCCGGAGGTATTTGAGACTACTAATCCTAAAAGGAAGGGGTGTGAGGTTTTATAGTTTCAAATGACAAAATTCTAAGGCGACAATCAAAACACATATGTAACAAATATGGGGGAGAAACACATAACAGATAGAAAGGCTCAAACAAACCTCCTTAAAAACAAAGAGAAGCATATAGTTTAGCATATATTTACACGTACTGATTAGGGTCTGTTTAAATTTAAACTGATTTATTACATATTTCAGATAAAAAGCCCGAATCAGGCCTACCTGCTGGTTGAAGTTAATAAGAATCTGATTCAATTTATAAGTTATCTTATGGCTTGCCTAAGTGTTAAACGAAACCTATAGGCATGATCTCTATTAGTTTAGAAAAGAAGTATGCTGATTTAGGAAAAGAAACTGTCAACTAAAGGAGTATAAATTCTACAGTCGTTGTTGTTACTACTGATTTTAGACTTATAAGCGAATGGGCGATTCAGATTTTAGTTGATAGCTCCTATAGGCATGATTTATAGGTGCTATTGATTTGAAAACATTTTTTTTACAAGCGAAACAAGAGTGCAGAATTCCTATGGCATGATGTATCTAATGTTGTTAGTTATTTAAACCTATAAATGGGTTTGCCTAGTGATAGATGCAGATGCAAAATTCAAGAAGTCCTATAGGCATATTATCTATATGATATGCAGCATTTCAGAGATGACTTATAGACATGGTCTCTATATAATGCAGAACCTATAGACATGGTTTCTATATGAAATGCAGAGCCTATAGACATGGTTTCTATATGAAATGCAGAGCCTATAGACATGGTTTCTATATGAAATACATAACCTATAGACATGGTTTCTATATGAAATGTATAACCTATAGACATGGTATTTATATGCAATAAGAAACGAAAGTTGAAAGCAGGATATAATTGCAGAAGTATAATAATCACCTATGAACATGATATTTACCCCTTTTTGCATGCATGATTTACCCTCCCCTTTTCACTAAACGCCCCAATAGTTATTACAGCCCAGAATAAATAAGAAAAGGTAAAATTACATCAGAGAAACTAAAAAATTACAACCAAGGAGAGCCTGATTCAGGTTTCCTGCCTGAAGCATAAAGTAAACCAACTTCCAAAGACCAAAATCCAAAGCCTTTCTCATTTGGGTGTGTCAGAGTTCCCAAGAGCCTTATGGACTTCGGGCAATACTTACACCCAAATACAAGATTGAGTCATAGTGCAGTGTGGAAGAGCCAGCTCTAAAGTGTCAAAGTTCAGAGGGAGCTCAAGGTCCCAAGGCAAGGCTCACAGGAGGAGGGGCAGAACTTAGAAACTAGGAATGAGTGTAAGTGCAGAGAAGGGATTCTGGGGTAAAAGCAAGGATAGGCTGGTGGGCATACCTAGCAATTGGAAGTGTTGGCACACCCCAACCAGCTTGTTAGCCACATTGTTTGGGAGTTAGGATCCCCTAATGGATCAAGTCCAACATGAGCAACAATTTGGATGTTGCCATGTTCTGAACTTCAACTCAAATACATAGAAGGGGACAGGGGTGCAGGGATTCACAGTAGAAATATATGCAAAGAAGTTGACATGCTAATTAACATTAAACATATGCAGTAAAGCATACAGAGGTGTAGGGATTCACGGTAGAAACATATGCAAAGGAATCGACATGCTAATTAACATTAAACATAGGCAGTAAAGCAGACAGGGGTGTTGAAGCTGTAAAGTAAACATATTGGGATGAGGATGAAAACCAAACTAGAACATACCAGTTTCAGGGAAACAAAAGAAAGCAGTAATCTTGTGAAGCCAAAGTGCAAGCAAGCAGTCAGAACACTATGATTTTAGAAGAGAACAATGAGATTGAGTAGTATAAAAGTGTTGAATTGAGAGTGTGTAATTGAAAATTCGTCGTATTAACCGTGTATAATGTGTTAAAGAAGGTCATGTATTTATAGTATAGAAAGCAAGCAGAAATAGGTATGAGAATATAAAAAATCAATTACAAAAGGTTTCCCTTTAATTAAGGGATTCTTATTTCAAACGGGTAAAATAATTAACGCAAGAAGTTGATCAAACACTTTTCCAAAGCAGTACAAGAAGGGTAAATACATAGAGATTTATTTAAGAAAAAAGTTTGATAGCACACGGTTTGTGCAAAATAAGGAAAGGCAATCAATCAATATCCAATAAAATCATTAATTGAAGATTTCATGCGAATAAACCATGTCAAGAAGATGGAAAAAATCTCGACTTAAGGAAAATCAGTACTAATCAATTAAACTTAAAATAGGATTCTGAATCAATCAAAAGTTGAAAAACTTTTTGGAAGAAATGATTCATCACACATATAAAAACATACAACCACATTTAAGCACGAAGAACTATTGTGCTAATCAGTAGAAGAATTTAAAAGTTCAAAGTCGCAAACATAGAGATTCAAACTTAGTTCATAGACTCGAAATGAGTCTAAAAGAGTCGAGGGTTGCACAATAGAACCCTAGTCCAAACACAAGGGAAAACCCCCAAATTCTAGAGTTTCCATTTCGAATCAGATATAGTGACGAGGAGGCAAGTGATTGAAACATGCTCAGAGATCTCTTTCAGAGGACTCATGAGAAAACAAACATATACAATAGCAAGTTCGAAGCAAACAGAGTAAAGAAACTGATTTGAAGCATAGTGAGGGTAGAAGGAACATGTTTAAGAAAAACCTGGTACTTAAACAAGTTCAGAAGAGAGGCAGTATAACATTTAAGGAAACAGTAGAAGAAACATGTTTAAAGGGAACTCAAACAAGGCCCAGTAAAAGGCAGACAAAGAACTTAAGAACTCAGTAGGAAATACATGCAGCAGGAGAACAAAATATCAGAAAAGTATATCAAAAACATATAGGAAAACACAACAGGATGAATATGCGAGCATGGTGTAGAAACACAGTAGAAAGACAAGGCACAGAAGAACATATATAGTAGCAAAAACACAAGAAAGCAGTAGAAGCACATGCGTGACAAATATACACAAAGAAAAAGGAAAAGAAAAGTCAGAGAAACATTTTGAACTTTTCAGAAACCCTAAATTGAAGAGCAGTAATTTTAAAAGAAAAAGATTGGGAAAACGTTTTCAAAACTCAAGTATAGCACAGATATAGACTAGATTTAAGAAAACAATCAGAGAAACCTTGAATAGATAGGGCTTCAGAGGAATCCTAAAGTGAGAAAGGCTTGAAAAAGGTCCGATCTAAGTCGGATGAGTCAGAACCAGGCTCGAAATGCTTTGGATACGCCGGAGCTTAGCGGAGAAGCTATAGAACCTTGAATCGGAGAAGATCTGGATGGACACCATCAAGGTTAGACCTTGAAACTTTAAACACCAAGCGTTCAAGATCAGAGGGAGGTGAGTATAGGCCATCCATGGCCTGAGAGGCCATGGATTCCGATGAGTTTGCAGTTGAAAATAGTAGAAGGCGATTAGGGTTACAAGAACATTCGAGAGACTTTGAGAGATGAAGGGGTTTCGAGGCGGCATCTATGAGTGAAATGAGTTAGGGCTAGGGGTGTGGGTGATTTAAATTGGTAAGAAATGATTGTGGCCATTGAACAAAATGATCAACAGCCTGGATCAAAGGGAATGGTTGGGCGGGTTAGATTAGTTGGGTCAGGGGCGTGTTAAATTGAAATTAGGATGGTTCGTTTGGGTTTGAAATTGGGTCAATTAGGTGGGGTAAAATTTGGCTATAATTGGAATAAAAATAGGTCAGATTTTAAATAGCCAATTTTCTCTTTTTATTTTATAAAAATAGTAAAAATAATTTTGAAAGCAAATTAAAAGTGTTGGATCAGTTAATAACATATAAATATTAATTTAAAAATATTGGAACCAATTTCATAATTATAAAATGCTATTAATTCTCAAAATAGGCTAAAATTGCAATTATATGCAATTTGCCTTTTAAAATACCAAATAAATTTGTAAAAAATGTATTAAAATTACTCTAGCCATATTTTGGTATAAATATGAGAATAAAATAAGTTATTCGCCAAGATGATCATTTTGGAAATAATTATTGATTTTTATACTGCTAAAATGGATAATAAATTGATTTAAAAAATCTTTTAAAAATTGGAAAAATACTAAAACACTTAGGCATACTTATATATATGCATATATATAGTATTTGAAAGTATTTTGCATAAAAATATAGATGGGGAAAAGTTGGGTATCAACAGTAAGGACAGAGATTTTTACTTGAAAAAAACCTGGCTCAAAAGGTGAAAAAACCACGACCTACTACTTAGTAGGATTTTCCCAAACTACCACTAAAATTACTGAGCCAAAACAGCATTTACAAAACTCTTGTAAACCTAAGGATTAAACTCTAATCTCGTTATGGCACACAGCCTCAACAGTTGCGACAACTTCAAGTTAACTCTAACTTGAATACTCAAAGTACCTAATGTGAGCACGTGATTTTTACCCTAAGCAAATTATTCCAAAAGTTCAAATAAAATGATTTTACAATTTTAGGAATTTTGTTGCATTTTTTGTATTAATTGGTCGCATAATAACTCGTATTAAAAAATACAAAAATACGCATATGCATTAGGATTTTTAATTTTTACATTTTTAGTATTAATGCATTTTAGAACAAATTAAAGAAAAAATCAAAAATAGCATTTTTATTGTTTTAATTGGAAATTACTACAAAATAGTTATTAAATAATTTTTTAGACTTTAATTAGTATAATTGTTAGTTTAATCTCAATTTTATAAAATTCAGAAAATACAAAATATAAAAAGGAAATACAATACATAAATACAACACAAAATATAAAAGAACAATTTGGGCTGAAAATACATAGCCCAAAATCAAATACACTATAATCAGCCCACGATCCAGCTCAACCCACCCCAATACCCGGTCTGTATGGTTTAAAGTCCAAACGACGTCGTTTGGTTATAGGAGATCTGGGCCGTTGAATTCTTGATCAAACGGTCAGATTACACAAGTCAGTTTACTCATCAAACGACGACGTTTAGAGCCGTCAGATCTTGACCATTCATTTGTTTGATCTAACGGGCAGGATTGGACCGTCACTTAATCAAACGACGTCGTTCCATCAGTTATAATCCCAGACCAGTCAAAATTATCAAACGACGTCGCATAAGGGTATGTGTTTTTAATCTCAACCGTTCATATGCATCAATCTAACGGTCCGTGAACTCTCATTAATAAACATATAATTGTCTGAAACTAAGCCAAACATTAGAGACAGCCTTCTCCATCATCGTATCTCTATAACTCGCCGGCGGAGTTGCCGCCGGTGAACGCCGCTACCTCCGTTGCCTCCCAAAATTACACCCTAGAAAGCCTTGAACTTCTTCTTCTCACTCCCATAAATAGTTTCCCTCGAATCAGGCTTGAATCCTTCGAATATCAGTTTTTGTGTCGCCGGAACCCTATTCCGGCAAACACAACTTATGCCAACGACCACCAAAATAACACCGTAGGTCCACCACAACTTCCTCTTCCCTTTGCCATAAGTGGTTTCCGTCGAATCCGCCCAGAAAGCTTCAAATATCCGTTTGAAGTTTTCCGGTCAGTGCTTCACTCAAGCCAAACAACTCCATTTTTACACCACACACTCCCCTGACCTCCCTTATCCCTAATCCATGATCAAAACCCCTCAAATCCCATTAAAACCTAAGATTTCAAGACTGAGTTGAATGGTCATTGAACCTTAACCTAATTCTTGGGGATACCTGATCGTAATATCCCTAATGGCATGTTTTCAATGAAAACATATCATTCGGGATGTTACGTATCATGGATCCTAAAGAATTCCGATGCCTTGGTTGGTTGGAATTTCTTCATTACATCAGTAAGTTCTTTCTTTAGTTTTATGGCTTTAATTAGTAATAAATAATTTCTCTTTTCTTCTTCTCTTCTGATTTGGTCAATCGTGGATTTTCTTATTGGGTATTCTGATTTCAATTTTAGTTTAAGCCTATGTTGATTACTGTCAGTTAATCAGTAGGATTGGTTGTTATCGACCCCTTTTTAATGTCGCACAAGTAGTATTAATAATAGCATACCTGTTTGGGTGGTTATATCTCGACTTCTCTGATTATCTGTTAGTTCTCTTAGTTGATTTTCTTGTTTTAATTAGGCTGGGTGTATTAATTAATTAATTTGACTGAAACTTGATCGAGAACTTTGATTTGAAATATGCTTGTTTTTAGTTTTGGTCTATTGATTAATAGGGGGGTTAGTCTAGTATTAGTTGTTTGTTGGGATACAGCTGAGAAGCTATGCAATTAACTTCAGTTAAGTTGTGCTAAGGTTTGAGGTTTGGGTAGGGTTTGGTTAAGTCAGTAATATCAGAAGGAAATCAAAGGGTAATTTGGGCATGGAAAAGGGCAGAATTAACAGATTTGGTAAATATTAAAATGGGTTAAGGGTAGTATAGGAATTGTAAAGGGAATAGAAGGTTCTAGAATAGACTTTAGTGTAGAGGCCAAGGCAATAAGGGCACTTACTTGAGCAACAAGGCAGGAAATAGGGGACTATTTTGGTTAATTGAATGAAGAAAGAGGGACTAAGTTAGAAAATTGAAAATCTGAAGTTCCCTTAGGTTTTGCCTATAAAAAGGTAGTAGCATCTGATTGAAAATAGTTTTTTTGAGAGCTGGAAAAATAGAAATCCTCCCAGAACTCTGTTTTACAAATTTTCAAATTTCAATTTGAAAGTTCAGCTTTCTAGAATCCAAAACATCAGAAAAAATCAATAGAAAAAAAAAAAAAATATATAGAAAAGTCAAACAAAATTCACTGTTTCATTAGCATTGCTTCAGTTTAGTTTCAAACTTTGTTGTGGATGCTTTCATTTTGGGCTTTATACGAGTACTAGCAGCATCAGGGGCTTTGAATTTGTATTGGTGATGACTGGCCTTTTAATTGTAGCTGAATTCAAGTATTGGGTTTAGTATTGGTTGAAGTTGATTTTTAAAAGTTCTCAGTGGATTGAATTATTTGTGGTTGATCCATTCCTGATTGTTGCTCGTGTAGACTGCTGCTAATTGATTTGCCTCTTCTTAATTCCTAAAACCAGGTACACATTCAAGCCTCTTCGATGTAATCTCCTGATGAAAAGGAAATGCATTATCAATGAAATGTGCAGAGCATTTTAGTTCGAGTTTTGCCTATATGAGATTGTGTACTATGTTAGGTTGAAATTACTTTCAATTTGCCTAGTTAAACTCTGTAACTAATTTTAATTATGATAGATGTTCGAATGAATGATAGTAGGTGGTTAGTGTAGATCCTGGATTGTATTGATTTCGGGCTTGCAAGTTGTGAAGACTATAAATCAAACTTAGCTTAGTTAGTTTAGTTTGTTACTTCTGTGTAGTTATTTTTTAAAACTAATGGAACATAGAAACAGAATCTGTTGAGCAATAGCATAAGAGCACACATATTGAAAATTAGTGCAAAGGTCTTATGCACATGAAATCTCGGCAATGGCAGTAGCTCATTTAAAATTAGTAATGGTTTGGATATTGATAATGTATCATTAGGTAAGTGTACTATTTGGTCTATTAACACTGGTAGATGAGGTAGATTGATAAAATTGTATCAAGTGTTTGTTTTGGTTAATTATTAAGTTCAATTGGAGTCATTAATTCAAGCTTCATAACCTTTGTTGAGGTTTAACCACCCATGCAATATTCTAACTGAGTGGCCACGTTAAACCTTACAAGGGAGGCCCCTTTGCTGAAGTTCACATGAACGTTATGACTTGCATCAGCAGGGATTCGATCCCTCAGTTTCTTAATTGCTTCTGTTTTGTCAATCAGGTTTATTGGGCCAGCCGTTTGGGGCCTAATTCTCAATTCCGTTCAATTGGTTAATTAGCATAAATTTGGGCCTTTAGGTTAGGAAGTAAGTCTAGGCTAAAAGGTTCGTCCTCTTGTTTGGGCTCGAATTTGGCTTGAGGCTTGGTTTTTTTTTAAATAATCAATTCGGATTAGTTATCCTTTAGAGACAAATGATGAATAGAAAATTTTAGTTTGCTTTAGGTCGACCTTTTAATAATAAAAATGAGACGAGCCTCGCCAAATCAAATATACAAATTGCGGGGCCCTCATTAATTACTTAATATTAAAAAATATTTAGAGATTCGGGACGGGCCGTTTAGCAAATTTCACGGCCTTCCCAAAAGATAACAACACGTTAGTCTCTTTAGACGCGATTATTTTTAAAATTACATTCCTAAATTTGGGTGTGCATTTTATGCAACCCAAATCCAAATCCGAAAACGTTGAATAAGAATGTGTCGAGGATCCGGGTGCATTTCATGTGACGTGATCCAAAAACATGTCCTTAAACGACGTTCACTTTCTAAAAATAAAATCATTTGACAAAAGCGGTAATTAATTCTNTTGAGCGACCGTGCTAGAACCACGGAACTCGGGAGTGCCTAACACCTTCTCCCGGGTTAACAGAATTCCTTATCCGGATTTCTGGTTCGCGACTGTTAAACAGAGTCAAACCCTTCCTAGATTTGGGATTCAAAACGGTGACTTGGGACACCATAAATCTCCCTAGTGGCGACTCTGATTTCTTTAATAAAAACGAATCCCGTTTCGATTGTCCTTAAAATGGAAAAACTCCTTTATTACTATATCCCTTCTCGGGGTGTAGTAAAGGCGGATAAAACTTTCTTCGAAAAAAGGAGGTGTGACAGCTCTGGCGACTCTGCTGGGGAACAATAACCCATGACTTCGGTTCAGGGTTCAAGAATTCGAGCTCAGTTAAATTGTTGTATTTGGCTTTATTTGGTTTTGATATATGTTCCATGCCTTACGTGCTAAATGTTTTTACCGCTTAAATATTTGTTGAACTGTATATAAACTGTCGCGAATCCCTTCCTCTTTCTGAGTTTTCTAAATCATGGATAAGGGTACACTTCGTGTAGCTTCTCTTCTGTTAGAGTCTTTTTCCCAAATTTAGAACGAGGTTTGGATAAGTTGC
>MU708662.1:4330-25530 GCA_026770625.1 Nicotiana glauca | reverse complement strand
CTGAGCCTTCAGTGTTTATGTGCTTCCCCTTAATGTGTAGTCCTAAATATTTTGTATGTTGCCTTAGATTTTTCACCTTTGAAACCCCAAGTCAGCCTAATATCCCTCCCTTTTAGGAATAGCAATCCTAATTACCTCCGAGACTGGTAGGAATGAGGCGGGTAATAGCAAGCAATAGTGGTCGAGACCAATCCGTACTTTAGTAACTTAACGGGGTGGGAAGGGTAGATATGGATACGATGACCAGTGCACTAATACCACGTGTAGCCCCTTATCTGAGGAGTGATTACCGGGTATTTTATTGATGTGATCCATATTTTAAATAAACCTAGGACCCCCTCCTTTTCTTTTAAAGCGTTATAACTCCTTTTTTGCAAGTCAACCTTTTAATCGCTCTTTCAAACTTTGTTTACTTTCAAACCGTTGTGAATTAAAATCCCTTCTTATTTGAGCCTTATCTATTCATATGTTAATTGCACCCAAATTCACCAAGAACTATCTGGCCGGGAACTATACTAATGGATCTTGAGGGGTGCCTAATACCTTCCCCTTAGGATAATTTCAAGCCCTTACCTTATCTCAGGTTATCAAGCAAAACTTAGAAATAAACCTTTTAGGTGTCCTAATACACCATAAATCATTACGTGGCGACTCTTCAAAAATACAAAACCCAATTCCCAAAAGGAACGAGTTGTATTTTACCCATAATGTCATTAACTCAATTCTTCCGATGCAAGGAGGGAGAAAAAAGGGGCACGACAGCATGGTGACTCCGCTGGGAATAATTAGGCTTTTACCATTTCAGATTGTTCTTGTGATTTTGTACCTTCCCTTTATATGCAATTACTTGTTTAATTCCTTTAAGCGTTTAATATCTTTTACAAGGAAAAACTGACTTATCTTCTTCGTTTCTTTTCTTTATTGCTGCTTTAAATCATAAACTGATGTATTTACTGCTTTCCTAACATGCAAATATGTGACATCATGCTTTTTAATTATTGCATAATCATGCTCAACATCATATTCCACTTGTGCCAAACAAATACTATAACAACACTTATAATGAGTGGTTGCGCTCTTCCTATATTATTACCCCCTAAATTTGGAAAGGCATATTTGTGGTAAAACCAATCGATCAACGGTGTAGTCGACGGTTATGTGCCTTCCCATTTGAGTTGTCTGCTCAAGGGTACCAGTCTAAAACCCCATAGAAACCTTATTCTGTTTAAACTGTGCATGTATCATGGTCAAACCTAGCTGGGTTAGTTATGTTGTCCACATAATGACCCTTTAAGATAGCCTTGTCCAAAGTCCACTGGGTTTTTGTGCATTTATTTGGATAACCAAAATGCATCATGCTTATTGTTGATATTAATAGTCGAATCTGGTGGGGGTGGGGATCTAACCTTATTTGCCTTGTAGAAATATGTGGCATGAAGTCCCTAGATTCGGCATGGTCACGAACATTCATCCAAGGTTACTAAGCTGGTAGAGGCATCTTCACTCTAGTGATCAAACTCTCGTCCGAAAATATCTAGGGAATATACAATCCCTTTTGGAGATCCAACCCAACAACAAGTTCATAGAGGCTGCTATACTGTTCTGGGATTGTGAAAGTGTTGTGTTCCATTTTGGGGACATTGAAATGACACCCCTATTAGAAGAGATAGGAGGGTTAGCCGGTCTAGTCTGGGAGACTCCAGGTCTATTGATACCTAAGAACCGTAAGGGCAGGGGTTTCCTCAATGATGGATCTAAAGAAGAATCCAGAATTGACATGTCTAAAGGAATCCTACATCCCTTTTGACTATTTATATGAGAGGTACGGTCACAGCAAATCCTACTGTACCTACCTTGATGAGTTTGCTATCACATCCTTGGGGCACATTCATCGAAGGGTCTTCATATTTATGTTTTGTTTCCTGGGGTTGAGCGTGTTTCCAACAAAGAAAGCAAGGATCCACACCAGGCTAGCCATGGTAACTAAAACCCTTATGGAACAGATTGGCGGGAAACCATTCAAAATTGTGACCATGATAATCGTGGACATATACCGAGCCTTGGAGAAGTTTCAACAAGGTGCAAAACACTTCGAGCGCTGCAATTTGCTACTTCAACTGTGGCTTATGGAGCACCTCCAAAGGGGTGAATACCGATAAGAAATTTAACGAAGGGAATAGAATGATCACATCACTTTCCATCATCCGAAGCGAATGAATTACATGCCCAATATGTTCGCTTAACCAAAAGATGGCAAAGGATGGGTAGAGCTATTTGATGACCTAACCGAAGAACAGGTCCAGTGGATGTTCGAGTGGTTTCCGACTGAGGAGTTCATCACCCAATCCAAAAATGCACCTTTTCTGATACTGATCGGTCTGAGGGTAACATATCCTTACGTCCCTCTGCGAGTTATGAAACAAGCTAGTAGAAAACAAGTTATATCCAGGGTCAACAAAATGAGTCATTTCCGAGCTAACATCCAGGATGATGATAGTCCTTACAAATGCCAATCTCATCACCTGTGGCATTGCAAGATCATAAGGGGGAGAGATACCATCGAGCCAGACAGGTATCATGCTGGTTGCATTCCTTTCTACTAAGGGTGGTTGGAAGATAAACATGATGGTCTGGGCCAGCCAGAGTTTGCCCGAGGTCACAGAATCATAGATGAAAAGGCCGAGACACAGGTCAAATACAATCAACTGCACAAATGGATCAGGGAGTATGAAAGTGAGCACCGCAAAAAATAAGAGTCCAACTAGAAGCTAATTGAGGAATGGAAGGACATGGCTGTCAATGCCAACAAACGACTAGGATACTTGGAGCGAGTCATAGTAGAGTTGGAGAAAAGGTTTCTCAAAAAGGTCGAAGATTGCCAAAATGCTGAAAGAACCGAAGGCGGACACCTAGCCAGGGCCTACCTAACGCTGGGACTTCGCGAATTGGGAAATCTGTTCGATGGAGCCAGGGATGCCGAATATGGGGAAGGTCCTTCTGGGACAAAGTAGATAGGAAGTTTTCTTTTTGCTTTATAAAGTGTAATAAGGCCAATGGCCATTAGTGATTTTCATTTCCTGTTTATTTAGTATCAATCTGGGATTCGTCTATTTTTATCAATGAAATGAGGCATTTAGCATACTAGGTTCTCCGAATCAATTTGTCGATAGGCCTACCTCGGGCACAACGAGGCTCCCAAATTAGGACGCGCTTTATATTTCTGCACTATGTGTTTAAATATTGCAACATTTTTTTTATCCCAACTAACTTGGCTACCTGTTTGTTTTATTTTTGTTTTGGTATTCCAAAGGTTAGTTGGTGCACTATGGCAACATCATCCTATTCCGCAAGATCCAAGAGGCCTTCACCCACTCCTCCTCTAAGTCCTGTTAAGAACAAAAATAAGGGCAAAATGGAAGATTTGAACGTTAGAAAGGAGATCACAACAACAGAGGCCATTGATACCCATGGTATTCAGGTTCCTAATGAAATATGTCACAACTCGAGCAAAAATTGTTGAAGTTTCAAGAAGAGCTTGATCAAGTTCGGAACCTGGCCAACCTATCCTTCTCCCTCAGCACCCCGGACACCATCTTCCCCAATGGCCAAAATTCCACACCTCTACAAAAGCAACCAAATCATCCCACTATCCCAACAAATAACCAATGCAACACTTGCCACACTCTAAATAACAATCCGCCACTCATCCCCGAACTACAAAATTCCGCAAGTGACCACTTCCACACCCACACACCTAGCCCCCACAACAATCCCATTTATGTGGAGACCATGACACTCTCCACCCAACCTATATCTTGCACCCCTGAGACCGAAGAAAAGGATCTACTCATCAGAAACATGGCTGAAGAGCTTAAGAAACTAACTAGCTGAATCCAAGCGTCGAAGGAAGTAAAGGTATTGAAGGGTTGAACTACGAAGATCTCTGCATATGACCAGATGTTGAACTGCCAGAGGGGTACAAACCTCCCAAGTTCGAGATGTTTGACGGTACAGGTGTGTAAGGCCCCGTAAAATCCCTACTCGAAAACTCGGATCCCGTGGTTCCAAGTTAGGAGCATGTGATAGCAATTCATAAATATACCGCGGCATGGACCTTTCTGGATTGAATAATGCATTAAAAATTCAAGAATAAGTTTTCAGAAAAAATGCAAAAAATGAGGTCCAGAATGCGGCCGCAAATCAGGTATGCGGACCGCATATTTGCCGTGGAGTTAGTCAGAATGTTGGTTAAAATTGAAGTCAGCTATGCGATCGAAATGCGGTTGCATAATGGAAATGCAGACCGCATAGTCATCGCATATTTTCCTTTGAATTTTACGAGGGTCAATTCTGCGGTGCACTTTGCGACCGCAGAACGTGAATGCGGACCGCATTTCTGCCACAGACTCAATCAGAGTGTCCAGTTTCTGGGGAGCATTTTGCGATCCATTATGCGGACCGCATGTCTACTCTGTGATCGCAAATGCGATCGCATATTTGACTCGGGGCTCCAATTTTCTAATTTTTAACCCGACCTCCATATCGATATATCTGGTGTTATAGCTCATTTTAAGCATTCTTCTGAGCATTTCTAAAGGGAGAGAGAGGGTTATTAGAGAGGGAAATTCTCCCCATCAAATTACTCCATAAGATATGGCTAAATCCTTGAAAAACATCAAGTGAAGACCCCTAGACCTTCATCTCAAGAGGTAATACTTCATCACCCCAACTCTTATTTGTTTTATTCTCAGATATAAGGGGTCACTAGTGAGGTTATTCATGGGTATAACAATGGATTCCTTACCTGCATATCAAACCTTAGAGTAGTGGGAGGTGGTGAATTAAAGAGGGGTACAAAATGATATAAATTGACCTAATAAAGGGGCCTAAGATAACATTGCACCTCTAGGGTTTGTCAGTTTGTCAATATGCTTGAACCAAGCTAGAGTCTCAATCTCATCTCTAATTCTCGATTTAATTTGCAATTCTTACTCAATAGATTGAAGTGCTAAGAGTTCCAGAAATTCGTAAAAGAGTAAGGAAAGCTTTGTTGAGGTATGTATGGCTAAAACCCCCTTTTTATTAGAAATTGAGCTCCGTTGTCATTTACGAAAGTATGGTAAGAGTTGAATTGGCTAGTGTATTGATTGTTATTATGAATTAATTAATTTGCATATATTTATACATATTCGTGAAAGATGTGCCTCAATGTGAATAATGTACCAATCTTGATAATTAGGGAATGATGAAAAAGTACATTTATGTGTTGAAATACTTGAGTTATAAGCCAACATCGAAACAACGAATTATTCATGCTAGCAATGTGCTCACTTACCTGTGATTGCAACTTGAATTATCTTTGATATATGTGTCTATGATCACAACTTGTAAAAAGAATATTGAAAATGGAAAACGATGCGATGATAGTGGCCATGAGTGCCCAGGAATTGTTATGATATATGTGGAATAAAGATTTGAAGGTGTTGACTAATGAAAATGGAGTAATTCCTCCAATGAGGTGACCTAGCCGATCGGGTCGTGATCGGATACCATGACGCACACATGGTGGTAATATGCTGATATTGAATTTCGGATAAGAGAAATGAAATATTGATTGAGAGTAATGCCTCCAATGAGGTGACCTAGCCGGTCGGGTCGTGACCGGACTCCGCTCGAGATGGCGGTGGTATTGAGAGCAGTGGTGAACATGTGATAGAAATGCCCTAATCTATGTTTTGGAAATTGTATGAAAGATTATATGAATTGCATCTTTGATTTACGCAGGTTATTTACTTGTACCTATTTGATAGTTCTTTCTAGTAAAATGGTTTTTAGTTATACATACCAGTACAATTCAAATGTACTAACATCCCTTTTTCCGGGGGCGCTACATTCGTGATTTGATTGTAGGTGATTCTATAGCAGGCACTCCAGTCCACTGACAGTAGCACCTCCTCCACTTTTCGTCAGCTGTGTTGGTGAGTCCCTTTCCCCTCAGGGCCCTGCATGGCTTATGCCGCTGTTCTTCCCGGAGTCTTATTTTTGTATTTGTGTAAGGTATAGCCGGAGCCTTGTTGCCGGCATTTATGTATTATTCTTCATTTATATTTAGAGGCTCCGTAGACAGGTTGTGGGTTGTGTTGGGTATTGGAATTAAGATTGAAATATTGGTATTTGGCAACGATTTACAAACTTGTAATATTTTGACATTTATAATTTAAGCTGCTAATGGAAATGAAATGGAATTGTTAATAAAATACTTACTAAGTATTTTTAATGGAGTCCATCTCTTATTTAATTATGAGTTGGGTTGGGTAGTATGTATGAAACCTGCTAGGCTTGCTCAGTCAGTTTACTCGGTTGAGCGCCGGTCGCGCTCCTCGAAATTTGGGGCGTGACAAGGTAATCCGAGGGTCCATCTGAGAACATACTGCGACAAGCTGGTCAGGGTAGGAAAGGACGAAAGGATCCGCCTGGAACTATTCATGAGGAGTCTGAAGGGAGATGCGCTATCCTGGTACATCAGCCAGGATCCTAAGAAATGGTCAAATTGGGTAGTTATGGCCTTTGATTTCATGGACAGGTTCAGATTTAACACAAAAATGCACCGGATGTATTCTACATTCAGAATCTGAAGAAAAATCCTATAGAAACATTTTGCGAGTATGCTACTCACTGGAGGTCGGAAGCCGCTAAGGTCAGACCTGCCTTAGAGGAGGAACAGATGAACAAATTCTTTGTCCGGGCTCAGGACCCGTAGTATTATAAATGGCTAATGATGATTGAAAATCATAAGTTTTCTAACATTATCAAGATGGGGGAACGGATTGAAGAAGTTATCAAAAGCGGCATGGTTACAAACTTCGAGGCCTTGCAAGCCATAAATAAGGCTTTGCAGTCTAGTGGTGTGTCTAAAAACAGGGACGTGGGGGCCGTAATGGTTGCACAAAGGACCACGTCTCCCCTCAAATACAATACCTACCCCATACCTCCACTCACATATCAGTCAACTCCAATCTACCAAGCACCCTCCTACCAAGCCCCAACAACAACTTATCAGTCGCCCGCACCTCCCACATATCAGCCCACCTCGCCCAGATATTCCCAACCCGCACACGTCTACCAAGCCTACAATGCCCAACCATCTCATTACCAGTCACCCCCCGCACGCAAAAACTTTCCTAGGCCCGACCTAATTTTGATCAGAGGCTCCCAAAAAAATATACAACCATTACTGAACCCATTGATCAGCTATATAAGAGACTCAATACTGCCGGTTATGTCACCCCCATCCCTGCTTCAACCCCTGAGAATAGGTTAAGTAAAGATATTAGAAAAGAAAGAAAATCAAAGGCAAAGGCAGAATCAAGTGAAAAGGCCAGAGCCCACACGGGCGAGTCATAATGAAACCCTGAGAGTTGAACTCGATCGGTTTGAAAAGAGATCGCCTTCAAGGCCAACAAACAGCAAAGTTTCTCAACGAAAAGGGGGCCGGGATCAAGCAATTAGGATGATCAAGGCCACAAAACCAACCACCGTTTCAAACTAACAAATTATTCTTTGTCGAAAACAAGTCTTATTCAGAGCAACCGTGCAAGAAGCAGGTGCTACCCAAAAAGAAATAAATGCACAAGCGCTGAAACAGCATTGCAGCAGGAAAGCGACAGAAAAGGAGGTTTGCCGAAATTCTTTCATGCGTTTTGTTAACTAAAAAGGAAAAATAAACAAGGGAAAAGAAAAGAAAGAGAAAAAGAAGAAGAAGAAAATAAGTGAAAATAAAAACCCCAAGAGAAAAACAAATCATAGTAGCATAGGGCTCTTTCTTTCAAAATCCCGGCATAACCGTTGGACCTCCCTGGCATAACCCAAGGACCCTTTTTTTTTATACCGGCCCCCGTGAACTTCCCTGGCATAACCCGAGGACCATTTTCTTTTATCCCGGCATAACCCGTGGACCTCCCTGGCATAACCCAAGGAGCGTTTTCTTTCCAAATCCCGGCATAACTCGTGGACCTCCCTGGCATAACCCAAGGACCATTTTCTTTTATCTCAGCATAACCCGAGGATATCCCTGGCATAACCCAAGAAGATTTTTCTTTCCAAATCCCGGCATAACCCGTGGACCTCCCTGGCATAACCCAAGGAGCCTTTTCTTTATAAATCCTGGCATAACCCGAGGGTCTCCCTGGCATAACCAAGAAGCATTTTTTTTCCAAATCCTGGCATAACCCATGGACCTCCCTGGCATAACCCAAGGAGTGTTTTCTTTCCAAATCCTGGCATAACACGAGGATCTCCCTGGCATAACCCAAGGAGCATTTTCTTTTCAAATCCCGGCATAACCTGTGGACCTCCCTGGGATAACCCAAAGGGCATTTTCTTTCCAAATCCCGGCATAACCCGAGGACCTTCCTGGCATAACCCAAGGAGCATTTTCTTTCCAAATCCCGGCATAACCCGTGGACCTCCCTAGCATAACCCAAGGAACATTTTCTTTCCAAATCCTGGCATAACCCGAGGATCTCCCTGGCATAACTCACGAAGTCTTTTCTTTTCAAATCCCGGCATAACCTGTGGACCTCCCTGGCATAACCCAAGGAGCCTTTTCTTTCTAAATCCTGGCATAACCCGTGGAGCTCCCTGGCATAACCCAAGGAGCTATTTCTTCCCAAGTCCCGGTATAACCCGAGACCCTTTTCTTCTTCCGACATAACCCGGTCATCTTCTAGCATAAATTGGATTCGTTCACAAAGATACAAAATCATGATTTAATTACTTAGATATGTGTCATAACTAACTCATGAAATTTTCCTAGTGAAAACTGGGGCAGAAAATTTCGTTCATTTGTTTGTTTTGGTGTCATAAGCAGGGTGACCTCAAGACACAAGGTGTGAGATGACCAATGCACTAAATCTCAATCCAAAATCAAGAAGAGAAGAAAAGAACAAAGAAATGAATTCAACGTGAAGCAAGTAAGGGTGCAGATTGCTCAAAACCTGATTGAAGTAATAAGCTCCGCTAATCCTGTTTTGACCCAATGCTGCATGAAGAAGAAAACACCTACAAATTGCAAGCATCAATATTCAGATCGAAGTCCACAGCAAAATCAGCTAAGACTCTAGATCAAGTTTCAAGAAGAATTATAGATAGGAATCTTGTAACTCATAGTTGATAGGCATAGCTAGCTTAGCTTTGATTTTCCTTTTGGTGTAATAAGGAGGTCAGCAAGCAACAACAGCAGCAGCAACAGCAGTGAAATTTTGAGAAGGTAGAGCTTGGTTTTTGCTATGTAAATTTGGGATTTGGTGGTCCAATTGGACTCCTATTTTGATGAAATTGATATGTACGGACTCGGAGCGAGACGAGGATTTTGAAAATGTTAATTTTGTAATTTTTCGATATTTTTCAATTGTTTTCGACTGGGTAATGTCCCATTTGCATATTATAATGTATTCGCTCTGGTTTTGGTTAGATTCGACGCGCGTGGAGGCCAATTTGAGGGGCAAAGGCATCGTGAGAGAGGAATTCCACAGGTTCGAGGTGAGTAATACTTGGGAATGATATCCTGAGGGTTTGAAACCCTGGATTTGCACATCTTAGTGCTGTATTGAGGTGACTTGCACGCTGGACCTGAGCGTGGGGTAGAGCACCATTGGGGATCGTGACTTGGTCCGTCCCGGTTGTTGGTTTTTACCGTATATTTGCAAATAATTTGTTGTTATCATTATGACTTGGGCCCATTGCCATAATTGGGGCTTATTGTCGATTATTTGAACTCTTTATGAACTATCATCACTGTTTTCCTCACTATTTGAAATATTATTTGAACTCAGTCCCAAACAAATCTTGTGCATACCATTCTGGTATGAAAGGACACACCATTGATGAATGCTGCTCTCTAAAGGACAAGATACAGTCCGTAATTGATAACAAGGTCATTGTAGCAAAGGACGCCACTCTAAATGTTCGCAATAACCCCTTACCAGATCACAAGGGCAGGGGTGTTCACATGATTGAAATAGAAGATGATTGGGATCCTGAGGGATCCATCGGGTTGATCGCGGAAGGCAATGATTCGAAGAAGCCAGCAGTTACTCTCAAGCCCATTATAGTCCAAATTCAACCATTTAAGGTCACAAAGGTAGATGTGTCTATCCCGCTTGAGTTTGAGGCAGCATCATCAACCAAAACACTATCACCGTTCGAGGTTACAATTTTACCACCCAAGGAACATGTCTCATTTGAAGTAAAGGTAGCCACACCAATTCCAGTCGAGATGACCACCATGTCTTCATTCCATACAAAAGCTATCCCATGGGATTATACGGTCGATGCTAGGAGGAATGGCAAAGTCAGGTTCGGAGAGACTATTACAACACAGGTTATGATAAGGATTGGAAGAGTCTATACCCCGGAGCACTTAGCCGAGTCAAGTAATCAAGCTTCCAACTGGTCACTCATCATTGAAACAAGCCCAGATAACCTTTGGAGGAAGATACAGGCCAAGGAGTATTTAATCATCGATCAGCTAAACAAAACACCAGTGCAGATATCTATCCTCTCTTTGTTGCAGAACTCCAAGACACACAAAAATGCTATGTTGAAAGTGCTGAGTGAGGCATATGTGCCAAGCAACATCACTGGCGGAGAAATGGCCAATATGGTGGGACAAGTGTTCGAAAGTCATAAAATCACTTTCTATGAGGACGAGCTACCGTCTAAAGGGTTGGGTCACAACAAAGCATTGCATATCACCGTGCAATGTGAATATTACTTCATCACTAGGATCCTGATTGATGGGGGTTCCAGCCTTAATATATATCCGTTAATAATGCTCAAAAAACTGGGTAAAGGACTGCATGAGATAAAATAAGGAGCAATCAATGTGAAAGCTTTTGACGGGTTCTAGAGGTCCACCAACAATGAGATTAGCCTGTGTCTACAGATGGAACCAACTTGGTTCGCGGTCAACTTTCAAGTGATAGATGTGCTAGCATCCTACAACCTGCTGTTAGGGCGCCCTTGGATTTATTCTACGGGAATTAAGGCTTCAACACAGCATTAGGCCATAAAATTTGAATGGAATCACCAGGAAGTGATCATTCACAGTGGTGACAGCAATCCTATATAAAGTCGTCAGACCATTACGGCAATAGGGGGAAGAAGAAAGTTAGGGGGAGAGACCTACCACCACATCGAGAGTATATTGAACTGGATTCGGTACAAACCTAGCAAGGGGCTTGGCAAGAACCTCCAGGGGATTGCTAAACCCATAAAGCTCAAGAAGCACGACACTAATTTCGGTCTGGGATATGAGTACACTTGGGAAGAATTTAACAACTTGTTGCCAAGATGGCGCGGTCCTTACTATTTGCTAGAACAACCAATACCACCTTTGGAGCAAACTTTCCAATAGGCTGACATTGTTTATGGGACAGATGAAGAGAAAGCACTTGCTGTGGTGAAGAACTTGTTCTTAGAAGAAAATGATATGGACTGCTGTGTTGTTTTCGAGGAGGAGGGCGAGGAAGGTCCTTCCATACAAGCTGAGTAAAGGAGCATACCTCAACAATTGGACCATCAGGACCATCAGAGCCGGACGAGCCTCAGGGTAGCAAGGCTAAACAAGCATCATGCACTGTTTTATTTTTACTAGATAATTTTTCTTTTCGCATTTGATTTCTGCAATAAGATCTTCAATGTTCAAAATAGTTATGGAATTTATCAAAGCATTTTGATTTTTCTTATAAATCAACACCTTATTATTTTTCTTTCATTACTTTACTTGCACATCATTACTATTACTTATCTTGATGAACCAATGACTGTGATATGCAGTGAGACAAAATAACAAACAAACATTGACTCAGAAGAAGAAGACATACCTGAGGAGATCGTCAAAGAAGTTGAGAAATTTGAAAACAAACCTAAGTCCAACCTATACGAGACAAAAATTGTTAACTTGGGAGATGCAGAAAATGTCAAGGAGACACGAATAATCTTTCATTTGTCGCCATCGAAAAAAAGGAATACACCAAATTTCTAAAGGAATATGAGGACATATTTGCCTGGTCATATGATGAAATGACTGGTCTAAGTACATCTATTGTGGCCCATAAACTGCCAACTAATCCAACATGTCCGACGGTAAAATAGAAGCTCAGGAAGTTCAAGCCTGATATGAGTTTGAAAATCAAGGAAGAAGTCGCTAAGCAAGTCAAAGCTAGATTTCTCAGGGTAGTTGAGTATCCGATATGGTTGGCCAACATTGTACCAGTACCAAAGAAGGACGGGAAGGTACGAGTCTGTGTCGACTACCGGGATCTCAATCGGGCTAGTCCGAAAGACGACTTCCCCTTACCAAAAATGCACATGCTGATTGACAATTGCGCCAAGCATGAGTTACAATCATTCGTTGATTGCTGGTTATCATCATATCTGGATGGATGAGGAAGATGCTGAGAAAATAGCTTTCATTATGCCATGGGGAATGCATTGTTACAAAATGATGCCATTCGGCCTGAAGAATGCAGGGACCACCTACATGAGGGCCATGACTACCATTTTTCATGATATGATACACAAAGAAATTGAGGTATATATGATGATTTTATCATCAAGTCCAAGAAGTCCATTGATCACATGGAATATTTGAGAAAGTTCTTCAACAAATTGCGAAGGTACAACCTGAAACTGAATCCCGCAAAGTGTGCATTTGGGGTTCCCGCCAGAAAGTTGCTTGGGTTTATTGTGAGCCGCTGAGGAATAGAATTGGATCCATCAAAGGTCAAAGCCATTCAGGAACTTCCACCACTAAAGAAAAAGAAGGACATGATGAGTTTCTTGGGAAGACTTAACTATATCAGCCGGTTCATAGCACAATCCACATTTATCTGTGAGCCAATCTTTAAGATGTTGAAGAAGGACGCTGCTACCAAATGGACCAATGATTGCCAGAAGGCCTTTAACAAAATCATAGAATACTTGTCAACACCACTAGTCTTGGTCCCGTCTGAGCCAGGTAGACCCCGATTACTCTACATCGCAGTACTAGATGGAGTCTTTGGTTGTATTTTTGGGCAGCATGATGAAACATGGAGAAAAGAACAAGCCATTTACTATCTCAGCAAGAAGTTCACTCCCTACAAAGCCCGGTATTCTCTTTTGGAACGCACCTGATGTGCTTTGACTTGGGTAGCTCAGAAGCTGAGACATTACTTCTGCGCCTATACCATGTATCTCATATCAAGGATGGACCCTTTAAAGTACATCTTTCAGAAGCCTATGCCCACTGGCAAGCTAGCCAAGTGGCAAATCCTTCTGAGTGAATTCGATATTGTGTACGTAACTCAGAAGGCAAACAAAGGACAAGCCTTGGCAGACCACCTTGCTGAAAACCCTGTGGATGGAGAATATGAACCTTTGAAAACATATTTTCCCGATGAAGATGTATTATTAATAGGAGAAGATATCGCAAAATCCTACGACGGTTGGAGAATGTTTTTCGATGGAGCAACAAATTTCAAAGGAGTTGGCATAGGAGCAGTTTTGGTGTCACAAACTGGTCAACATTATTCGATGTTTGCAAAACTCAGATTCCCATGCACCAATAATATGGCCGAGTACGAAGCCTACATCTTAGGGCTCAAGATGGCCATTGACACGAACATTCAATAATTGCTAGTAATTGGAGATTCAGACTTGCTTATACATCAGGTACGAGAAGAATGGGCAACCAAGAATTCCAAGATACTCCCGTATCTGCATCATGTACAGGAATTGAGAAAGAGGTTCACAAAGACATAATTCCAACATATCCCCGGAGTCCAAAATGAGTTTGCTGATGCATTAGCCATACTGTCATCTATGATACAACATCCAGACAAGAATTCATAGATCCTATTCCCGTAAAGATCCATGATTAGCCAGCTTATTGTGCCCAGGTTGAAGAAGAGGCAGATGGAAAGCCTTGGTTTCATGATATCAAGGAATATTTGTCAAAAGGAGAGTACCTAAAGCTTGCCAACCAAACTAAAAAACGTACACTGCAGATATTATCCAACAATTTCTTCCACAGCAGAGGAATCCAGTATAGGAGGACTCCTGATTTGGGACTAATAAGGTGTGTCAATTCCAGGGAAGCATCCAAGCTGCTAGAGGAAATTCATGCTGGGACCTGCGGTCTACATATGAACGGTTTTGTCGTAACAAAGAATTCACTCCGGGCTTGTTACTTTTGGATGACAATGGAAACATACTGCATCCACTATGTCTGGAAATGCCATCGCTATCAGATACATGCAGACATGATAAAGGTACCTCCGAGTAAGCTAAACACAACAAGCTCACCATGGCCGTTCGTCGCCTGGGGAATGGATGTTATTTGACCAATCGAGTCTGCTGCTTCAAACAGACACAAGTTCATTCTAGTGGCAACTAATTACTTCACCAAATGGGTGGAAGCAGCATCTTACAAAGCAGTGACTAAGAAGGTCGTGGCAAATTTTGTCCACGACCGCATTGTTTGCCGATTCAGGATTCCAGAATCAATCATTACTGATAATGACTCCAATCTCAACAACGACTTGATGAAAGCTATGTGTGAAACCTTTAATATAAGGCACAAAAATTCTACAGCTCACATGCCTCAAATGAATGGAGCTGTGGAAGCCGCCAACAAGAATATCAAGAAAATATTGAGGAAGATGATATATAAGCATAAACAGTGGTACGAGAAATTATCATTTGCTCTATTAGGGTATTGCACCACAGTTCCCACATCAATTAGGGCAACCCCATATATGTTGTTTTATGGTATAGAAGCCGTCGTTCCCACAGAAGTAGAAATTTCTTCCTTAAGGATCATATAGGAAGCCGAGCTCGACGATGCATAATGGGTGAAGAGTCGTTACGAGTAGCTAGCTCTCATAAATGGGAAGAGAATGAATGCAGTTTGTCATCGTCAACTTTATCCGAACAAAATGTCTAGAGCCTTCAACAAGAGAGTCAAGCCCAGACAATTCACACCAGGGCAGCTGGTACTAAAGAAAATTTTTTCGCATCAAGACGAGGCCAATCGGAAGTTCTCTCCCAATTGGCAGGGTTTGTACATGGTTCATCGGGTTTTGACAGGAGGAGCCCTCATAATTGAAGAAATGGACGGAGAGATCTAGCCAAAGCTGATTAATTTAGATGCAGTCAAGCGTTAGTATGTGTAACCTTTATGTCTTCCCTATATGATGTAAATTGAACTACGCCTGACCTGATTCCCGTTTAAGAGGGGATACGTAGGCAGCCCTATGGGTTTGGTCACAATTCAATAAAATTTTCATTCCCCCCCAACAATTGGAAACTGGGGCAGAATTTTGAGGACACTTAAAATTCCGAAGTAATTTCTGCTGATTGTCGCACGAGCAACTGTCAGAAAAGTCAACCCATCAAAATGGGGCAAAATTTTGAGGACCCTCAAAATTCCGTAGCAGGAGAGGTTGCAATATCTCGAACCGCATCACAGTCGTCGGTTCATCTAAAAACTTGTTTAATTATAAATTTATGTCATACTTTTACAAAATCATGCGTGTTTATATATTGAAACTGCTTCGTTTAGCAACGCTACCCCAATGATACCGACAGTACCACCAAATCAAAGCCGAGTAGATCTAGCAAAGCCAGGGGGTTGCAAACTAACCTTCCCCTTTACAAAACTCACAATTTTTCTTTGGATGCATGCACCAGGATTGCGAAATCATTGAACACACTGTACGTCCATATAACAAACATTGATCAAGAACACGATTCTCCAAACCATTGCACTTACCAACATCTGCTATCAGCGCGCACCCATAATGTTCAGCATGTTACAATGCTTCTAGTAATTACGAAGCCG
This sequence comes from Nicotiana glauca, assembly GCA_026770625.1. Lineage (NCBI taxonomy): Eukaryota > Viridiplantae > Streptophyta > Magnoliopsida > Solanales > Solanaceae > Nicotiana > Nicotiana glauca. The sequence continues at coordinate 9,644 of MU708662.1, read as the reverse complement.
CAATATGCTATCAGCTAAGAAAACTTTATTGTCATTTGTTATCTTATTTCTTGCATAAGGCTACCATTCTACCTTCTAACTTGCATAAGGCTATCATTCTGCCCTCCGAGTTTAAGCTCTACATCTATCTACATTTGCATTACATAAGGCTACCATTCTGCCTTCCAACTTGCATAAGGCTAATATTCTTCCTTCCAACTTGCATAAGGCTACTATTCTGCCTTTCGAGGTTAAGCTCTACCTCTATCAACATTTGCATTGCATAAGGGTACCATTCTGCCTTCCAACTTACATAAGGCTACTATTCTGCCTTCCAACTTGCATAAGCCTACCATTCTGCCTTCCGAGATTAAGCTCTACCTCTATCTACATTTGCATTGCATAAGGCTACCATTCTACCTTCTGAGACTAAACTCTATCTCCATCCACATTGTACGACTGAAAGATCGCCATATTGCATGGCTGGAAGATCACTATATTACACAGCTTAAAGATCGCCACATTGCACGACTGAAAGATCGCCACATTGCATGGCTGAAAGATCACCACATGATATTGCATTTCATGGGCTGAAATATCGCCAAGTTATCCAAAGGCGTCATCGTTCGGAGGCACCATCCTCATAGCCCGAGAACACCATTTCATGGCCTAAGGACCCCCTTCAATCTTTTTGCATATCATTATTCAAAGGCATCATGTTTAGGAGGCACCATTTTCATAGCCCGAGAGCATTATTTCATAGCCTGCAAATCCTTTGTTATACACTTCATGGCCCAGGACATCATGGTCTAAAGATGTCATCATAACCGTCCAAAGACAACATTCATGGTCCGACGGGAATTTGTATCATATCTAAATTTACGTGCAATATATGCTTGTTTTAATTATTTGCAGATAAAATGGAAAGCAACAATCATCCTTACAAGAGCATCTCCGCTCCAGTTCCCAGAACCACATCAGAACTAACCACTCCCGTAAGCCTTTCACTCACCCTGACCAAAACATTGCATCCGTTCTTGGAAAATACCTATCGGCAGACTCCGCCGACGGATCCCGAACTACATATGACCTGATTCCTGTAAGACCAAGGATATGTAGGCACCTCAGAAGCCCAGACGTGGCCTATCTTATTCAAGCTGTTTCATTCGGTCAAAATTTGGCCATCATATCTTTACCCGACAACTCTTTCATCCTTCCCAGGTAAAGAGGGGCAGCTGTTGATACCCAATTTTTCCCTATGTATATTTTATATACAAAGTACTTTCAAAATAACATATGTATACATATATAAGCATATCCAAGTGTTTCCCTAGTTTTTCTTAATTTAAAAGATTTCTTTTCAATTTATCCCATATTTTATCCACAACAATCCCATAATTATTTCTAAAATTATTAGTTTTGATGATTTATTTATTGGATCTTTATGTTTATGCTAAAATACAGTTAAGGGATTTTTCTTGCATATTTTTACAAAATTATTTAGCATTTTTTAAGGCAAAATTGTATAATTACAATATTAGCCCCATTTAGATTAAAGGTGTTTTATATACACAAAATTAGGTCTGGTATATTTAAATAATTAATTATGTGCCATAAACCATTTTAGCACTTTAATTTATTTCCAAAAATTATTTTATTACTTTTATAAATCAAATAGGAAAATTGGCTATTTAAATGGTAGCCCCATTTTATTTCGATTGTAGGCTAAATTGGACCCCAATTTGAATCCCAATTCCTTGGCCCAGTTCCTATTAAACCCCGACCCAATTTCGACTTAATCCGACCCATGTCCACATCCCCACTTACCTGTTTTAATCCCAGCCACGTTCCTTACCTAAATTAATTCTAAACTACCCCCTAAACCCTATCATTTTTCCACAATACGCCGCCTCAGAATTCCCCTCCTCTCTTAAATCCTCTTTACAACAACACCAAACCCTAGCTGCCGCCACTTTAATCTACCCTAATCCATGGCTCCCCAGGATCATCTAAGACCTGTATCAGCCTCCCAAAGCTTCTATGTGCTTGTTGCTGTGGTCTCATGACCAGATTCTGAACGGGCTTGGTCAAGTCTTCACTCAATGACTGTTCTCTGGTTGTCTCTGACCTTTCTCTGGCCAGCCATGGCCACTCAAGTCAGACTTCGACTCTCCTATTTAGATCAATGGCTTTCAAGGCCATTCTCGTCACTTGGGGTTCTTCTGAAACCCTAATCTCTAAGAGTTCTTCGACTTCTTTCAGGTTCACTTTAGATCCATGCTTGCTATGGGCTCGCGGTTTTTTTTAATTTTTCTTTCAAAAAGACTCTTCATTTTTTTTTCAATTAGGGTTTTCCTTTGAGTTCTTCTTTTCAAAAATCTTTTCTGAGTTTAGCATGATAAAATCCTAATTTCTTTTGGGGTTTCTGAGACTATTTGTTAGTGTTTATTTGATTTACTTATTTATCATGTCTATACTCGATTGATCTTAAAAACCCTAATTTCTTTGGGTTCATTCGAGTTTCTGAGAATATTTTCTAAACATTGTTTGATATATCTGTTTATCATCTTTGGACTCGACTGATGTTAAAACCCCTAATTTCTCTGGGTTCATTCTAGTTTCTGAGACTATCTACTAAGTATTTGTGTAAACTATTTGTTCATCATCTTTGAATTTGGTTGATGTTGAAAACCCTAATTTCTTTTGGGTTCATTCGAGTTTTGAATCTGTTTGTTAAAGGTGTACATGATTGTTTATGTTCTTGCTTGACTCATCTGTTTACCATCTTTTGAACTCATTTGTTATTGAAGACCCTCTGCTTTTGGGTCTGAAATTGTCTGAACACTCGAATAGATTGGAAGTTCTTGTTTTAGGCTCTCTTTTCTCTGCGTGACTTATCCGATCTTTTACTATCTCTCTAAATTAACTTTTGTCGAAAACCGTAACTTCTCAAAGGGTTTCCCTACCTACTACTGTGAAACCTTTGCATGTTTCTGATGCTCTGTTTTCTTTACTACTAATTCAATGAGACCTTACCTACTTGACTATCATGGTTCGAATAATTGCTACTATTGTATGCTGTCTCTTTTGCCAATAGTTTGGCCTAGCATGTCTATTATTTATGCAATCTATTTATATGCTGAGGACCCTTCTATGATTTATTCTCAATTTTGGGACTGATTTCAAAAATTCTCTTTCTGAACTCTAAATTTTACTCGCCTGTTAAAATGTTGATCCCTTTTCTTTCTTATTGCCTTACTGAATCTGTTCCGCAAAACAAGTGTATCTCTGTACTTGGACTCTATTGTGTGCTTAATGTTTTATTACTTCTTTGTATGGTAATAACCAGTCTGTCTACAAACTAATTTTCTTTCCTTCTTTTAAACCTATTAGCCCGTTAAACAATTGATTCCTCAATTAAAGGGGAATCACTTGGTTGATTGATTCTGATTGCTAATTGCTTTCATAATTGCATTAAACTTTATTTACTGCCTTATTTCTCACATGTTTTCAAAACTATAAATTACCACCTTCTCTTCTTTCAGACACACAAACACAAGGCATAAGTACTTGAATTCAGACACACACTCCACTAAAATCTCTCTCTTTTCTCTGTTGCTACTTGTACTGCTGCCTTACCTAGCCGGCTGAAAGCCAAGGCTAGGCTGTGGGAAGATTGCTTATTTTTCTTTGCATTTTGCATCTTTACTGGTATGTTCTAATTAATCTTTTGCATCAACAATAATATGTTTCTTTACTATTTCTTTCATCCCTGTTTGTCTTTTGTTTGTATTTAACCAAGTTCCATTATTAAGCATGTTGTAGTCTGCCTTTTCTGTTCTAAATTAATGCTTCTGTAAATTACTTATCATGGCTTGTGAATCCTAAATCCCCATCCCCAATGTGTTTTGTATCTGTGGTTGGTTTGGGGCTTGACAACATTGAACGTTACTGTGCATAACCCAAACCTGATCCCCCTGGGATCATAATCTTCATGGCTCCTTTAGTTGTTGTGTGTTTTGATTGGCTTATAGGCATGCCATCACCTTCTATTGCTGTGCATGCCCAAATCTGGTCCCTACCTAAGTACATAGGCTCATTGTAATAGATTCCCAACCCTTGATCCCTTTGTGTGAAGTATTAACGCTGTGTTTTACTAATTACTTTCTCCCCATCACCCTTTACCCCTTCCCTTCTCCCTTCAGTTTTAAAACTCTGTTCCTGCACATCCACTACAATTTTAGACTTAAGTTCTAAACCTCTTTTGTGAGCCTTGCCTTGGGACCCATGAGCTCCCTTTGAACTTGGACACATAAGGGCTGGCCCTTCCAAACTGCACTCATCTCCATCTAGTTCTATGAATTTGGGTGTAAGCACTGCCCGGGGTCCTTTCAGACCCTTAGGAAACTCTGACACACCCAGGTCTGAGAAAGGCTTTGAAATATGGTATCTTAAGGCGGTTTATTCCATAACTCATTAAGGAACCAAGAATCAGGCTTCCTTTTTCCTTTTCTTTTAAAGCATTATAACTCCTTGTTTACAAGTCAGCCTTTTAATCGCTCTTTCAAACTTTGTTTACTTTCAAACTGTTGTGTATTAAAATCCCCTCTTATATGATACTTATCTATTCATATGTTAATTGCACCCAAATTCACCAAGAACTATCTAGTCGGGAACCACACTAGTGGATCTTGAGAGGTGCCTAACACCTTCCCCTTAGGATAATTTCAAGCCCTTACCCTATCGTTAGTTATCAAGAAAAACATAGAAATAAACCTTTTAAGTGTCTTAACACACCATAAAATATTAGGTGACGACTCTTCAAATATGCAAAACCCAGTTCCCAAAAGGAACGAGTTGTCTTATACCCAAAATGTCATTAACCCGAGTCTCCCGATGTAAGGAGGGAGAAAAAGGGAGGCTCAACAACAGGTCATGATGGCGCCCAACACCGTTGCCAGGCAAGCCAATGCAGAAATATTAGTGAGTTCTTATTTTAAAACAGTTACATCAATTTCATAATTTGAATTTAAAACAAGTGAAAATTAGCAACGTACACTAATAGTTTACAACCCAAATGAATAGTCTACCAATGTGTGTGCCAAGTCCTGGTGTCATAAGTATATGGCCATCTACTGGAATATACAAAAGAATAATTCTATCCTAATGTCTAAAATAGAATAGACAGTCAAAAGCAAAGAGAGACTCCATCATACTGCTGAACATCATAGGAAAGGAGCAGCTCACCGTGGAATCTCGGTGTGATGACCTGGCCCACCGTTATGTGAGTTACTGCCCCATTTCCCCCTTATTGTGTTGCTTTATGTCTCAATAT
>MU708660.1:27653-44736 GCA_026770625.1 Nicotiana glauca | reverse complement strand
GGGGGGGGGGGGGCATTGAGCATAAATTATTTGGGGTTGTTCTTGGGGATGGAGGGGGGAATATTTTTCATTTGGAGAGGGTGATGTTGTCTCTAGATTTGAACTAGTCGAGTTCTTCTCTTGATGGAACTCTTGGCATTTTGGTTAAGACTAGGTGAGTTAAATGCACTGAAAGTTGGCATGGGATATTGGGTAGGAGGAGAGGTTAGCCGATTGGGTGGGGAGGTGATGATTGCTTAATTTTTATCTATGTCTTTTGGTTGCTCAAAGTCACTTTTAAAGGAACACTTCAAGGCTTAGATTAGATTATCCATGGGAATGTCCATTTGGCAATTTTCTTCTATGGCCTTTGCCATTTGGCCAACATGCATGGATGGGGAGATTATGGAAGATTCTTTAGATAAGGAAAGATTTTGGAAATATTTTGGGTTAAGGAGGGGGTTTGGGGGAGTAGGGGAATGATTAGTGATCGGGGTAGATTTGTCAATACAAGAGTCATTTTGCATGGCATTGGATTTCAAAGGATTTGGCAATATGGTGTGCCACGTTGGAGTCTTGCATGCAAGTATCTTGCGTGTCAAGATCCAAGTCATTATTTAATTGGTTAAATCTATTATTACTAATAAAATTATCATTATCCATAGTGGTTTGTGTCAAAACCTTTTGCCTCTCTTCTAAGAGGTGGTTTTCCATATGAGAGGTAGATTGATTGGAAGTTGATTTTGCATGTGTAATGACATGAAGATTTTGATTGTCATAAGGATTATTTTTTTGTTTTATAATATAGTGTTTGTTTAAATAAGAACTTACCTATCTTTGCATTAAATAGTTTAACCGGAATACCTGGACCTTGGCTGCTATTAGCTTGGATTGTAGGCATTTGATTAGGAGTTTTTTTGCGTTGATTTTTCTTCTTGTTGAAGAAGATAGTTTTCCATTCAGAGTCACATGCTTCTAGTGGAGCTCCTTGGTGTTGTTCCTGTCCTGCATGGTAAGGATCCAAGTTTTGCATCTTGATATAGATGCATTGTCTTTGTGTGTGACCAAAGCGGCCATAATTTTTAGAAAGAAAATCCTCCCCTTCATAGAGTATATCTTGCTTATGGTCTCCAACATATAGGAAAGGATGAACTGGAATTTCCAAAGGAATTTCAACACAAATTCTTGCATAACGACCTCTTAGGGTAGTTGAGGTGCATGTGTCAATTTTTAGAAGGCGTCCTATTGCATTATCAATTTTTGCTAGGATTGTTCCATTGTAGAATTTAGTTCGTAATTGAGGCAATCTTACTCAAACAACTGAGGAAGTTAGTTTTTTATTTTTAGCCACAAAATTGGGTTTCCATTTGGAGATAGATAGGAAATAACCTAGGTGAATAGCTTTATCCATATTTTATTTCTTTGTGAACTTGATTATGTAATAGTCTTCATTAAGATCAATTAAAGAGAATTCTTCTGTTGGTTTCCATAGATCTCGGATCTTCTTTTTTAGGTAGTGGTGTAGCATATGTTTCCCTACTAACTTGATTATAATAGAGAATTTCTATGGATCATAGATACGATGTCTCTCTTCCAATGAAAGGGAGATTTGTATAGCTTCACCTAGTTTATTTCCTTCTTCACTCACTATTTTTATGTCTTCCACTGTTTTTGTTGGTTTAAGCATCTCATCATAATCTATGAAAGGGGTGAAGATTGTTAGGTTAGATTTTAATAGTTGATCCTTAAAGAATATTAGTCTTTCCAGATTGTTTGGTAGGATAGGGTGTTGGATTAAGTTTGGTGGTTTTGGAGGGATTTTCACTTGCCTCTCAAGAGGTTGAGAATGCATCATAGAGAGAAGGTGGAGTTTCTCACTAAAATCAGTAATATCATTCAGCACTACTTCAACATCAATGGCATTTAAGTTTTAAAATTCTGAATCTTTTGCTTTGTAAGTATATACATGTTCCAATCTTTTTTTAGATGTTATTATCATTAGCGATAATGTTCTAGAATTCATTCTAATATTACCTAATGTAATCAAAAGCACAAAAGAGAATATCCATTTTTAAAATTTTAAGAAAAAATAAAAACTTTTTGGAACTTTGACATAAGGGTGTTAAACGGGTGGGCCGGCCGGCCGTAACCGGCCGGTTTCCAATCCGGACCGGTTATGGGTTAGTCTATACCTGGCTTAACGGGTCCGGGTCCTTCTGGGTAAAAATTAAACCGTAAGGGTTACGGGTTCAAGGGGCTGGGCCGGGTTAGTGTTATTATTATTATTATTATTATTATTATTATTATTATTATTATTATTATTATTATTATTATTGTATTTTGTATAACTATGGTAATTTATATTAATATAAAGTAAAAATCTAAAACAAAAAAAAATCTTATAAAAAGAGCGCTTGAATAACAGGATGCAAAGGCTTTAAAATCTTTATATTTGAAATTTTGAATATTTTATTAAGAATTTAAGATAATAGAATATAATGAAGATGAAAAAAAATTGCACTTATAATTTGCAAGTTCTTTTATTATTTCAAACTTACAAATTAAAGTTTACATTTAACAACAATTAAATTAGCGAAAAAGAGTAAAACTAAATTTTCATTGCATAATAATACTTTAAATTAATATAACAAACTAAAAAATTAAGCATAAATATGACTAATAGTTTTAAAATAACACAAATTGTCTCAAATCAGCTAAATACGAATTTTTGGAGGACACTCAAGCGACTCTTCATATGCCTCCTTAAACAGCCTGTGCCCAGCTATTTTAGACGAAGATTTAAGACTAGACCATAGTTCTTGCACTTTACTTTGTAAACTTCTTCATTTTTTTCTATCACCTCAAAGTGTTCCCAAACATATAAGCGCACTCTAGAAGTACGGGCATGATTTAACTTTAATTGAGAATTTGAGTTTGAGAAATGAGAGATGAGTAAAGAAATGAAGTGGGGGGGTGTATTTATAGTTTTCAAAGAGCTAAATTAGTAATTACTAAAAATGTTATTTTTTTAAAAACATTTCCCAAAAAAGGACTATTCTTGCAATCAACCCATTGAGCAACGGTCATATGACATTTAAAAAAAATTAGAAATATAGCCTTTAAACCGGTCGGGGCCGGGCCGGTTAACCGGTTCTACAAAAATTTTGGTTGATTAGGTTTGATCGGTCCGATTAACCGGATGTATTAAGGTGAACAGACCAACCCCCTAACCCAGCCCAACCCGCCCCCTATGTACCGGTCCGGGCCGATCCAGAAATGGGTCAATCTGGCCTGTTTCACACCCTTACTTTGAATTTTGAAGAAATACTTGTCACGACCCTAGTTAGCCCTTCGTGAACATATCGTGACGGCACCTAGTCCCTACGACTAAGTAAGCCTAATAATTTCAGAAAAAGAAAAATAATGCAGAAAAACTAATATAAAACCAAAGATAACAATATAAAAGTGTTTAAGATGCCGCTTGGCATACACAATAGAAGATCTCGAAATCGAATAACTCCCAAAACTCGGAATCTCATGAATCACAAGCTATGAATACGACAAAAATTGCTCTAACTCCGGAATGTCTAAATCAAAAGAAAAAATAAAAGGGCTATCACTACAAGAGAGAATGGAAAGGGACTTATCGGTCTGCGGACGCGGAAGATATACCTCGAAGTCTCTGGAGAACCGCCTCGCCTCTAGGGTAGTAGGGCTGAGTCGAAGTACCTGTATCTGCACACGAAAAACATGTGCAGTAAAGGTCATGAGTACACCACAGCGGTACCCAGTAAGTGCCAAACCTAACCTCGGTCGAGTAGTGACTAGGAAGGTCAGGGCCCTACCGGTCATATACAATAATATATAAGGAAACAAGCAGTATTAAAATAACACTGGGCAATAAGAACATCAACAATTACAATAGAGACAATGAATCAAAAAAAGAATACGACTCAACATAGAGATAACAATGGGGATATCCCAGGGTATCGTTCAATAGTCCTAAATATAGATATCCAGTGGATCTCCAGGGTATCTTCCCGTAGTCCAACTCAAAATGCACAGGGGATCTCCCAGAATACCACATCCGTAGTCCCAAATATAAATACTCAGTACTGGGAAATCAACCTGGTGCAGTCCCGTAGCCCCAATGTAAAAGTGCAGGGGGATCTCCCAGAATACCACATCCGTAGTCCAAAATAAAACAGGCAAGGGGAATCTCCCGGGATATCGCCCGTAATCCCAAAATAAACACACAGCAGCAACACAAAGAATATTCAATTCCATCAAATTATAACAAGGTAAAATAGGTATTTCTAGCCTAGCATGCTGCACAAAATTCAAATAAGGCAGTTTGGCAAGTAAATCAGTTAAGTCACTTAGACATGCTTTCCAAAGCTAATAGTAGGCTTAAATTGCAATTAGTAAAAAAAATTGGGGAGAAACAAAATTATAGTTACTTAATGAAAATAGGATTTTCAACAATTAGCACATGTACGCACTCATCACCTCACGTACAAGTCATTTCATACATCACAGTACCAATTTCTAAGGGGAGTTCCCCCACACAAGGTTAGGCAAACCACTTACCTCGAACCAGCTCAATCAACTCAATACCACGTTCTTGCCACGAGTATCCGAATCCAAATGACCCAAATCTTTTCAAAGTAATTGCATAATGTAAATATAACTTCAAGTAACTAATTCAAATAATTAATTCAAAGCTAATACACGAAATTAGGAAAATCGCCCAAAAAGCCCCCCACGTCTCGAAATCCGGCAAAATTTATAAATTCGGAATCCTCACACTCTCACGAGTTCATATATTCAAAAATTACTCTAATCTGACATCAAAATCTTGATCAAAACTCCAAAATTAGGCCTAAGAACTTTTCCAAATTTTCTCCAAATTTTCATCCCAAATTCGAATTTAAAGGATGAATTTAAGCATAGATTCGTGGAAATTAATCAAAATCGAGTAAGAATTACATACCTAAAACAGCTAGGTGAAAATCTCTCCCAAAATCGCCAATCCCGAGCTCCCAAATCAATTTCTAAGGTTTTTAAACTTAACCCTCGATTCTACCCCTTTTTCTGACGAGTGGAACCGCAGCTGCGACTCTGTGCGGTCCTGCTTCTGCGTAGACCAAGTTGCACCTGCGACTTTTCATTAAACAATAGATTTCTGCACCTACGGCCTCTATTTCGCAGATGCGGTGCCTCTTCTGCAATGACTGAGCCGCATCTGCGGCCTATTCCAATTACGCCCCAGACCGCACATGCGCTAGCCACATGCTTCTGCTTCCAAACCTTCCAATTTTTTTACGTCAACCTTCCGAAATTATCCTGGAGCCCCCGGGACCTCAACCAAAAATACGAACAAGTGATATACCATATTCAAACTTTTACCAACCTACAAAATACTCAAAACAATATCAAATTATCAAAACACCCTCGGATTCAAGCCTAAGGATTCCAAAACTTCAAATTTCCGCTTTTGATCAAAAAGTCTATCAAACCTCATCCGAATTACCTAAAATTTTGCACACACATCCCAAATGACACAATTGACCTACTCCAATTTTCAGAATTCCATTCTGACACCGATATCAAAATCTCTCTATCAAACTAGAAACTTTAAAAATTTAACTTCCGGCATTTCAAGCCTAATTAAGCTACGGACCTCAAAAACACGATCCGAACACGCCCCTAAGCCCGAAATCATCCAATGGAGCTAACTTAACCAATGGAATTCCATTCAGAGTCCGTCTTCACACTGCTCCGACTACGGTCCAAATTCTAAGGCTAAAATCTCATTTAGGGACTAAGTGTACCAAAACACTCTGAAACACAAAACGACTCCTCCCGGCAACTCACAATAGCAAAAACAAACACAGGGAATGCGGTTAATAGGGGATAGGGCGTAAATTCCTAAAATGACCGGCCAGGTCGTTACATCCTCCCCCTCTTAAAACATTCGTCTGTCCTTGAACGAGTATAAAGACATACCTGAAGTAGTGAAAAGATGAGTGTAACAGTTGCGCATATCCTGCTCGATCTCCCAAGTCGCCTCCTCAACCGGCTGACCCCGCCACTGAACCTTCACTGATGCAATGTTCTTTCACCTCAGCTTCCGAACCCGCCTGTCTAATATCGCTATTGGCTCCTCAATGTAAGATATATATCCTTATCCAACTGGACTGAACGGAAATCCAACACGTGCGGCGGATCACCGTGATATCTCCGGAGCATTATAACATGAAATACTGGATGAACTCCTGCTAAGCTGGGAGGTAAGGCAAGCTCATAAGCAACTTCCCCACACGCCGCAATATCTCAAAAGGCCCAATGAACCTCAGACTCAATTTCCCTTTCTTTCCAAACCTCATAACGCCTTTCATAGGTGAAACCTGTAGCAAGACCCGCTCTCCAACTATATAGGAAACATCACGAACCTTCCATTCCACATAAATCTTCTGTCTGGACTGGGCTGTATGGAGCCTATCCTGAATCACCTAACCTTCTCCAAATCATCATGTACCAAATCGGTGTCTAGTAATCTAGCCTCGTCTGGCTCGAACCAACCCACCGGGGATCTACACCGCCTACCATACAAGGCCTCATATGGTGCCATCTGAATGCTGGACTGATAGTTGTTATTGTAAGCGAACTCAGCCAGTGGAAAGAACTGATCCCAAGAGCCTCCAAACTCCATCACACACGCACAGAGCATATCCTTAAGAATCTGAATAGTGCACTTGGACTGTCCGTCCGTCTGGGGGTGAAATGTTGTGCTTAACTCTACCCGAGTACCCAACTCATGTTGTACGGTCCTCCAGAACCGTGATGTGAACTGAGTACCTCTATCTGAAATAATGGAAATTGGAATACCATGTAGACAGACAATCTCCGGGGTATAAATCTCCGCCAACCACTCTGAGGAATAGGTGGTACACACAGGAATGAAGTGCGCGGACTTGGTCAGCCGATTCACAATCACCCAAATGGCATCGAACTTCGTTGAAGTCCGTGGGACCCCAACTACGAAGTCCATGGTGATCCGCTTCCACTTCCACTCCGGAAACTCTATCTGTTGAAGTTATCCACCCGGCCTCTAGTGCTCACACTTTACCTGCTGACAATTGAGGCACCGAGCTAAAAACCCAACTATATCCTTCTTTATCCGCCTCCACCAATAGTGCTGTCTCAAATCCTGATACATCTACACGACACCCGGATGGATGGAATATCGCGAACTATGGGCCTACTCTAGAATCAATTCTCGAAGCCCATCAACATTGGGTACACAAACCCGACCCTGCATCCTCAATATCCCGCCATCACCAATGGTCACATCTCTGACATTACCTTGCAAAACCTTGTCCTTGAGGACAAGCAAATGAGGTTCATTCAACTGACGCTCCCAGATACGATCGAACAAGGAAGACCAAGAAACCACACAAGTAAGAACCAGGCTAGGCTCCGAAAGATCCAATCTCACAAACGAGCTGGCTAAGGACTGAACATCCATTGCCATGGGCCTCTCCACTGCTGGTAGATAAGCCAAACTCCCCAAACTCTCCGCCCGACAACTCAAATCGGGTGATATAAGATAGTGATATCATCGTCCTTCAGCAGCTCTAACCACCTCCTCTGGTGAAAATTAAGGTCCTTCTTATTAAAGAGATGCTGTAAACTCCGGTAATTAGTATAAATCTCACAAGGCACACCGTACAAATAATGACGCTAGATCTTTAAGGCGTGAATAATAGCAGCTAACTCGAGAGCATGGACAGGATAATTTTTCTCATGTACCTTCAACTGTCTGGATGCGTAGGCAATCACCCTACCATCCTGCATCATCACCGCTCCAAGGCCAATCCTCGAGGCATCACAATAGACAATATAAGACCGTGAACCAGTAGGCAATATCAAAACTGGGGTTGTAGTCAAAGCTGTCTTGAGATTATAAAAGCTCTCCTCACACTCTTCCGTCTACAAGAACGGAGCACCCTTCTGGGTCAGCCTGGTCATAGGTGCCACAATGGATGAAAATCCCTAAACAAATCGAAGGTAATAACCCGCCAAACCAAGAAAACTGGATGGTCTGGGCCAACTCTGCACTGCTTCCACATTCTTCGGATCCACATTTATCCCCTCACTATATACCACGTGACCCAATAATGCCACGGAATCCAACAAAAACTCACATTTCAAGAACTTAGCATATAACTTCTTTTCCCTCAAAGTCTGAAGCACTGTCCTCAGGTGCTGCTCTTGATCTTCCCGACTTAGGGAATATACCAGAATGTCATCTATAAAGACAATGACGAATGAGTCAAGATATGGCCAGAATACACTGTGTATCAAATGCATGAAGGTTACTGGGGCATTGGTCAGCCCAAATGACACAACAAGGAACTCGTAATGACCATACCGAGTCCTGAAGGCAATCTTCGGGATATCCGGCTCCCGAATCTTTAATTGATGACAGCCTGAACGCAGGTCAATCTTAGAAAACACATTAGCACCATATAACTGATCAAACAGGTCATCAATATGAGGCAAAGGATAGTGGTTCTTCGTCGTAACCTTGTTCAAATAGAGATAATCAATACACACACATAGAATCATCCTTCTTCTTCACAAACAAGACAGGAGCACCCCAAGGTGATACACTGGGCTGAATGAAACCCTTATCAAGCAATTATTGTAACTGCTCCTTCAACTTAGGAGGAGCCATGCGGTACGAAGGAATAGAAATAGGCTGAGTGCCTAGCAACAAATCAATGCCGAAATCAATATCTCTATCAGGTGGCATGCCTAGAAGATCAGCTGGAAACACATCAGAGAAATCTCGAACTACTAGGACTGAATCAACTGTAGGGGTATCAATACTAACATCTCTCGCATAAGCTAGATACGCTTCACATGAGCCTTAAGGAACGAAATAACTATATTGCAAGTATGATCTAAAGTACCCCTCCACTCTACTCGCGGTACACCTGGCATAGCTTGTATCACGGTTTTTGCATGACAATCAAGAATAGCATAATGGGGCAACAACCAGTCCATGCCCAGAATAACATCAAAGTCTACCATGCTGAGCAATAACAAATTGTCTCTGGTCTCAAAACTACTAAGAGAAATCAAACACGACCGTTAAACGCGGTCCACAACAAGAGAATCTCCAACAGAAGTAGAAACATAAGCAGGCGAATTCAAAGAATTCCGAGATATGCCCAAATGCGGGGCAAAATAAGAGGACACATAAGAATAAGTGGATCATGGATCGAATAAAACTGATACATCTCTATGATAGACCAGGATAATACCTGTGATGACAGAATCGGAGGCGACAGCCTTAGTACGGGCAGGAAAGGCATAGTATCTGGCTTGGCCTCCCCCTCTATGGCGACCTCTACTTCCCCGATCTCCGCCTCTAGCTGGCTGAGCAGGTGGGGTAGCAACTGGTGCTGTGATCATAGCCTGAGAACTCTGCGGGATGCGTTGTGGCTGAGAATTCTATGGGGGTGCACCCCTCTAAAGTCTAGGGCAATCCCTCACCACATGGCGTGTGTCACCATACTCAAAACAAGCTCTGGGAGAACGTGGTGGCTGTGACTGGCTCGGGCCAGGTCCACTGGACTTACCACTGGAAGAACCTCGTGCATGAGGCGCACTAGATACTAGAGGTGCATAATAAGGCTCATGAGGCCAAGGAGGAGCTGGAATACCACTGGCTGCTGGAAGAGCTGAATGAACGGGGCAACTCATATAACCCCTACCATGACAAGCTGAAGTTGGGGCACGGGCACCAGAATAATGGCCCGACGCTCGAGACCTCTTGGCCTCCCTCTCCTCTCTGTCCCGAGCATGTATACCCTCTACTCTACTAGCAATGCTCACCACCTGCTGATAAGAAATATCCATCTCCAACTCCCGAGCCATACTATACCTGATGCTGGGAATGAGCTTCTCAATGAACTGACGAACCTTCTTGCCAACAATAGAAACCAAAACTGGTACATCTCTAGCCAAGTCGGTGAAACGGACAGCATACTCCAAGATAGTCATAGTACCCCTGGCACAAATACTCAAACTCTACGCGCCAAGAGCCCCTGAGGCTCTAGCGGACATACTCTCTCGTGAACATATCTGAAAACTGAGCCCAAGTCAGTGAAGCTGCCTCATCCGGACTTTCTAACTGGTAAGCATGCCACCACTGACAGGCGGCCCCTCAAAGCGGGAAGGTAGTGAATGAAACCCCTCTTGATCCTGATATACCCTTAGTATGGATGATACGATAGCACTCATCTAGAAATCCTAGAGTATCATCTGATGCTAGTCCACAGAATGTAGGAGGCTGATACTTCTTGAACCTCTCAAACCTCTTCTGCTCCTCCTCTAAAGTACTGCCCTCTCCTCGAGCTGAGCTGGGGCTACAGGCTGTACCGGTATAATCTCTGGGATCTGCTCAACATGCACTTGCTACTCAGGAGTACGGGCGGCAGAAGTCTGTGCTCCTCCCCGGGCCTGGGATGTGGCTGCAATAAGGGAAAGCAACTATTCCTGAGCTAGAGCGGTGTACATACTCATAAACATCCCAAGAGTCACCTAGAGAACTGGAGTAATAGTAGCAGTAGACGTGTCAGGCGCCTAGGATCTAGCTGGAACTGCTAGTGGCTCCTTGGTAGCAGCTCGTGCGGGTGCTCTGGCTCCACCGCGTGCGCGTCCTCGACTTCTACCCCGACCCCGAACTCTGACGGCTTTCGCAGGTGGCACGGGTGTAGGGTCATCTGCAATAGCACATGTCCTCACCATCTATGAGAGAATAGAAGACAGAAGTTTAGAATTTTGATACCAAAAATCTCGCACGACAAGGAATTCAAATAAAGTGAAAGTTTTCTTAACAATTACAAAGCCTCTCGAGGATAAGTACAGACGTCTCTGTACCGGTCTGCGAGACTCTAATAAACTGGCTTGTGATTCATGACTCCTATGAACCTAAAGCTCTAATACCAACTTGTCACGACCCAGTTCCCCTCCGTGAACATGTCATGATGGCACCTAGTCCTTATGACTAGGTAAGCCTAACAATTTCGAAAAAAGAAAAATAATGAGGAAAAATTAATATAAAACCGAAGATAACAATATAAAAGTGTTTAAAATGCTGCTTGGCATACACAATACAAGATCTTGAAACCGAACAACTCCCAAAACTCAGAATCCCATGAATCACAAGCTATGAATACGACAAAAATTTCTCTAACTCCGGAATGTCTAAATCAAAAGAAAAGATAGAAGGTCTATCACTACAAGAGAGAATGGAAAGGGACTCCTCAGTCTGCGGAAGCGACGGATATACCTCGAAGTCTCTGGAGAATCGCCTAGCCTTAAGGGTAGTAGGGCTGAGTCGAAGTACCTGGATCTGCACATGAAAAATATGTGCAGAAAAGGGCATGAGTATACCACAGCGGTACCCAGTAAGTGCCAAGCCTAACCTCAGTCGAGTAGTGACGAGGAAGGTCAGGGCCCTACCGGTCATGTACAATAATATATAAGGAAAGAAGCAGTATTAAAATAACACAGGGTAATAAGAACAACAACAATTACGACAGAGACAATGAATCACAGAAGTAATACAGCTCAACATAGAGATAACAACGGGGATCTACCAGGATACCGTCCTATAGTCCCAAATATAAATATCCAGTGGATTTCGGGGTGTCGTCCCGTAGTACAATTCAAAATGCACAGGGGATCTCCAGGAATACCACATCCGTAGTCCCAAATATAAATACTCAATACTGGAAAATCTACCGGAAGTAGTCCAGTAGTTCCAATGTAAAAGTGCAGGGGGATCTTTCGGAATATCACATCCGTAGTCCCAAATAAAACAGGCAAGGGGGATCTCCCGAGATATCGCCCGTAGTCCCAAAATAAACATACATCAGCAACACGAAGAATATTCAATTCAATCAAACTATACCAAGGTAAAACAGGTATTTCTAGCCTACCATGCTGCACAGAATTCAAATACGGCAGTTTGGCAAGTAAAGCAGTTAAGTCACTTAGACATGCTTTCCTAAGCTAACAATGGGCTTGAATTGCAATTAGTAAAAAAAAAGGGAGAAACGAAATTATAGTTACTTAATAAAAATAGGATTTTCAATATTTAGCACATGTACGCGCTCGTCACCTCAGGCAGAAGGCATTTCATATATCACGGTACCAATTCCTAAGGGGAGTTTCCCCACACAAAGTTAGGCAAGCCACTTACTTCGAACCAGCTCAATCAACTCAATATCACGTTCTTGCCACGAGTATCCAACTCCAAATGGCCCAAATCTATTCAAAGTAATTGCATAATGTAAATATAACTTCAAGTAACTAATTCAACTAATTAATTCGAAGCTAATACACGAAATTCGGAAAGTCGCCCAAAAAGTCCCCCAGGCCCACATCTAGAAATCGGGTAAAATTTATAAATTCGGAATCCTCACACTCTCACGAGTTCATATATACAAAAATTACTCAATCTGACATCAAAATCTTGATCAAAACTCCAAAATTAGGCCTAAGAACTTTTCCAAATTTGAATTTATAGGATGAATTTAAGCATAGATTCGTAAAAATTAATCAAAATCGAGTAAGAATTATTTACCCAAAACACCAAAGTGAAAATCTCTCTCAAAATCGCCAATCCCGAGCTCCCAAATCAATTTCTAAGGTTTTTAAACTTAACCCTCGATTCTAACCCTTTTTCTGACGAGTGAAACCACATATGCGGCTCTAGGACCGCACATGCGGTCCTGCTTCTCTGTAGACCAAGTCGCACCTGCGACTTTTCATTAAACAATAGATTTCCACACCTGCGACCTCCATTCCGCAGATGCGGTGCCGCTTCTGCGATGCCTTGGCCAATTACACTCCAGACCGCACCTGCGGCCAATTCCAATTACACCCCAGACCGCACCTGCGACAAGCATACTCTTCTGTGGGCCCGCACCTACAGTCCCCAAATTTGCTGGTGCGGTTATGACACAAGTTTAGCAGCTGAAGCTGCTTCCTAACCTTCTAATTTTCTTCAGTCAACCTTCCGAAATCATCCCGAATCCCCCGGAACCTCAACCAAAAATACGAACAAGTCATATACTACTATTCAAACTTGTATCAACCTTCAGAACACTCAAAACAATATCAAATCATCAAAACACCCTCGGATTCAAGCCTAAGGATTCCAAAATTTAAATTTCCTCTTTTGATCAAAAAGTCTATCAAACCTCATCCGAATTACCTGAAATTTTGCACACGCATCCCAAATGACATAACGGACCTATTCCAACTTCTAGAATTCCATTCTGACCCCGATATCTGAATCTTACTATCGAACTGGAAACTTCAAAAATTTAATTTTCGGCATTTCAAGCCTAATTAAGCTACAAACCTCAAAAACACGATCCGAACACGCCCCTAAACCCGAAATCACCCAACAGAGCTAACGGAACCAACAAAATTCCATTCTGAGGCCGTCTTCACACTGCTCCGGTTATGGTCCAAATTCTAAGGCTAAAACTCCCATTTAGGGACTAAGTATCCCAAAATACTCCGAAACACAAAATGAATCCTCTCGGCAACTCACAATAGCAGAAACAAATACGGGGAATACAATTAATAGGGGATCAGGGTGTAAATTCTTAAAACGACCGGCAGGATCGTTACAAAAATTGAGGGAAAATTCAATTGTAAGAAAGAAAAAAAGATGATGATATTAAAAGATAAGTTTGGTCAAAGGCGAGAAATTTGAATATGGAGATATCATCTATTTTTCTAAAGTTTGGTTGAGAAAGGACAAGCTTAAATATAACTCAAAGTTAGAGCTCTTTTGTGAATGACGATAATAGTTTATTGATCACAATTAATAAAATTGTGTATTTGAAAAACCAGCCAATTATTAGACAAGCTGGTTAATACTTAAGACTATACTATATCTTATATTAATTTACTAATATTTAGATTTTAGCTTATAATGAACTTTAAATTTAACTAGAGTGGTGTCCACTTAAATTTTTGGTAAATCAGCAATGTACTATATCTGTTAATATTCAAAATTTTGAATTGACTATTGCATTCTTGTGAGACGTGGAGGATGAAGTTATAGATTGATTAAAATCGGGGTTAAATGTGTATTTGTTTGAATATACACTTTTCATCAATATTTTTTGTGCAATCACCATTTGGACTATGTGTTTGAAGATTTCGACATGACATGATTTCTTCCTTTGTTTATCTAGCTTAGTATGATCAACATTAATATAGGTATACGCGTAAAGTGCATACTGTAAAGCTAATCATAGAAATGTTATGACATGCTCAAAATCATATATTTGGCACAAAGGTACAAAAGTGGTGGGTGCCGTATTTTTCTACGAATTCTTAAAATAAGTAATTTTCTTAGTTTATTTTTTGGTTGATAAGTAAGCAATAAATATTATTTCAAGAGCATTTATATATGTATATACACACACACAAACACTATGGGGGATAGGGATGGAGGGTCGGGTGAGCAGGGGCGATCGAGGTTGGGGTTGGGGTTAGGGGGTGCTCGGATGGGGGAGAGGTTGGGATTGAGGGGGTGAGATGAGGACATGGGGTGATGACGGAGAGGGTGGGATGGTAAAAACTATGAATTAGAGAGTTTAGAAAAATATTTTTCCTGCTTTAGTTATGTCACAATCCAAAATCCACCTAGTCGTGATGGCACCTAACTCAACCCGCTAGGTAAGCCAAACAACATAAATTACAACTAAACTGATAAACCAACAATGTATATAATACAACTATCCTAAGAACCGGGAGTACAAGTTATGAGCGATTATGATTTAGATTAACAAAACTGATAGCAAGAATAAATACAATAACTATTTGAAGTTTACATAAATAGAACTTAAATCCTAAGCTACCATGAACAAGAGGCAGCTCGAATCTAGAATGTGGGTGTGTATTTAATGCAAGGCTTCATCTTCCACAACTACGTAGCTCCAAGATCTGCACGCAAGGTGCAGAAGTGCAGTATGAGTACAACCGTCCCTATGTACCCAGTAAGTATCTTGATTAACCTCAGTGAAGTAATGACAGGATTTTAAGTTAAAGATACTCACTTAATATGTGCAGATAATAATAAAGAACAAGGCAAAGGATATGTCGAATAATTGTAAGAGTATCAATTTGAGAGATATGGAGCAATTAACAGACATGACAACAAGCCGTAACTATATGAGTGAAAACTTCATTTTATGTATTTGACCTAGTCAAATGTAATAAAGCCTTTGATGGTTGTGACATGTCATGATGGCTCCAAAAGGTCGAGGACAAGGCTGAAGGACGAAGTGATGCCGAGTTTGAGAAAACTCAGCAAGCGGCAAGGACGAGGACGAGCTCCTATTTTGGTACGAAATGGTGGCCAGTCTAGGTTTTAGATTGCCGAAGGAATATTCTAAGGATATTACCTTTTGTGGTATTTTCTAAGGTTTCATGGCCCATGTGCCCATATAAATAGGAAGATATGTAGGTAAGAAAGGGGATTTGGACCTTTTGTAAAGAATTTCATCAACGTTCTCGGCACAAGATTCTCACTTTATTGAATAAAAACAAAGCTTGACTTTACACTTTTCTTCTTTTATTCCTCTCTCCTGATCCAAGAAAGATATAAATACGATTGCTTAACATCATCCATCATTATCATAAAGACATCTGGAAACTCATCCTTGTTAAGTTATCTTTGTTTCATCTACCAAGTCATTTATTGTCATTTATTGCTCTCCTTTATATTTGCAAGTCATTATTGCTCCATTATTATCCCAAGTTTTCTTCTTTAACGTTATACATTAAATACTCACTGTAAAATGCTTGATTTATCCTTGGATATTATAATTGACTATGATTAACCCTATTTTCTATAAATCTAATTGTATAAAATCAAAATCTATTTTTTGAGGCATACAGTTTGGCGTTTGTGGGAATTTTATAGTCAAACTGTTAGTTTTCATTTAGATCTAAAGCATTCTTAGCTTGCTAAACTAGTACATCTGTGAGGTTATCTTTTCTTTTACCATATGAAGATTTCATGGCAGGTAACCAGGGAAGAAGTGACCAAGGAAAGGGAGATGGAGTAGCAAACAACACCCTGATCAATCTGATGAATGCCATCGACGAAAGGTACGAGACACAGGATTAAGAAACGACCTTTACGCCATCCCTGGGCTAGGGAAGTTGCCGGTACCGTTCTGTAGCACAACCAAACCCAACAGAAAAGAAGCTTCCATGTCTGCGGAGGAAGAAGCACCACCTGCTATAAAAAAACTCCTAGAAGCTTGGATAACTGACACCTTAGTTAGCGTGATGAGTAAGAAGGTCCCGTGCACGATCGCGAAAAACCCCAAAGACCTATGCAACCAAGCATAGGAGTGGGCGTGACGACCAACTAAACTCTCCAACTTCTGTTAATACCCATATGACTCCTTACAGTACAGGTGATGGCGTCCTCGTCGCTGTATTAAAAAGAATAGAGGAGATGGAGAACGAGAACAGGACGCTCAAGGAGCAGATGAAAGAACACCAACAACAGGTAGACAAGATACTAGGTACCCCCAAGCTAATACCAAAAAGAGATGCCAGCGGGTTCATAGAGAAGCCATACAAAGAAGAGGCAGCCCCGCACACCATATCGAAAACCTTCAAGATGCTCCCGTACCTCAAAATTTATGACTGGATGACTGACCCTGAGGACTATGTGACCCATTATGTCACCGCTGTAAAGGGCAACGACCTCACTAAGGAATAAGTGCCCTTTATCTTGCTAATGAAGTTCAGCAAAACCTCACCAAGGAAGTATTGACCTACTAGAATACAATCAAATCAGATGAAAATATGGTTCCCTACAAGATCCATTCAAAATCTCTAACCACTTTAGAAGCTTCTTCCAAGGTATTGTTTCCAAGGCTCACATAGCTCACTCGGGTGGGACACATTTGGAAGCCCAACCTATTAGCATCCTTTTCATCAATAAAGTTATGACTACTACCCCTCCCCCCCCCCCCCC
>MU708660.1:6561-17817 GCA_026770625.1 Nicotiana glauca | reverse complement strand
AAGTCTGTGGATAAAGTACGATTTTGTCGTTCCAGATGAGCTTTACTATCTCGTAGCTCTTCAATGCTCCCTAAAGTACTTTCAAAATTGCTCCTTCCAATTTTGAACTTCAAGCTGGGCTCCTTCAGCTATTCTCTTTGCATCTGAAATGGCCTTTGCAGGCTCACGAGCTTTCTTTTCCACAGTAGAGACCCTTCCCATTAGTTCGGTCCCGATCAGGTTAGCCTACAAATATAAGGCACAGAAATAAGAACTTAAAGCAAAAGGAAAGCAAATGTCTAAGTTAAATGAAGTTACCTTCAAGGTTGAATGAACTATGTCATTCATTAAAGTGAAGCATCTATGACTTTGCATCTTCGTCCTCTCCACATCTCCAATTAGAGGTTCAAGACAAACATCTACTCCACCAGTTTTCTTCAAAAGGCTATGAGTAGCAGGTACTTCCAGTGTAACCTTTCTCATAGCCATGCCTCTGTTATTGGCACCAGCTTCTGAGTGTATGACAGAGGAAGACGGAGCAGTGGAAGAAGGAGGAGTAGTAGAAGAGGTGAAAATAGCAGGAGGTGCGGGAGTCAAAGTAGGAGTAGAAAGAATAGGCATGTGAGCTAACATAGGTATGGAAACAGGAACACTTACAGTAAATGAAGTAGCAAAAGAAGTTAACACAGGTGAAGAAACACTCACGGTTGGTGAAGAGACAAAAGGAATAGGAGAAATAGGAACTGAGGAAGACAGAGGAATTTTGTTTAAAATAGGGCCGGGCTCCCCACTTTCAAAACCGCCAACAAAAAGATGGTGAATTGATTCACTAGTTTCTATTGGCGCGGCATCTTCATCAGAATGAATCAGAACAGGCTCGGTAGTGGAGGTACGAGTAGAAGTATCTTCAGCTTCATCCTCAATAATAACACGTCTCCTAATTCTAGGTCTAGATACCAACGAGATATCTCCTTCTTCCTCATTCTCAGTATCTACTCCCATAGCTTTTCTTTTTGCTATCAAGGCTTTAGCCTTGTCCAAATCAAGGGAGGCATTGGCAGAAGTGCGCATAGCCAAAGCGACATCAGCTGTCATTCCTCTCATACCAAATCCTGATAAAAAGAAGGATATGAAATCAATATTGAAAAGAAAGGGGTTTACCATATGTATTTAAAAAAAATATATGTAAAGAGATGCATACCGTGTGTTTTCACTCTCCAGCCATGTAAAGAAGAAATAGATTTCCAAGTTCTATCTTCTTTAGGAGCAATTTTTAAAATCGAATCTACCCAACCACGGAAGTTGGGAATAGGTTCCACATTTCCCATGGTTGCTACAAAAAACCAACAAGGGATAAAATTAAAGAGAAAATCAAAATCTCTAAAAATAGGCACGGTAAAGTAAATAGAAGCTTACGTGCAAAGTTTCACTTCTCAGGGAAGGGAATGTTTGTTTCACCCAGCAAATCCAATGTACGAACAGCAATATAGCAAAGATACCACCCACGGTCATTGATATCATCAAGGTTTACCAAAACTTTCTTACTCCTCGCAGTTAAGGTAAAAACCCCATGACGCATTAGGTTGGGATGATATAAATGAATAAGATGGGAAAAAGTGAAGTTGATTTTGGCTTTGGTAGATAAAAATCTCAAACAAGCCACGGCCCTCCACACTAAGGGACCAACTTGAGCTAAGCAAATATTGAAGAAGCGACAGAAATCAAGGATAACTTGGTCTATGGCAGGTTTAAATCCCAAAGTAAAGGGATAAGTATAAACGAAAGAATACCCACTTCTATAAGAAGAAATTCAATTTAGGGCAGGAATTGACAGACGAAGACTCTCTTTCCAATTACAATCTTTTCTAATGGTAGGGATTGTAAGCTCAGTTATAAGAGAAGGGTAAGCATCAACCTTTTCTAATTTTGCAACTTGCTTCTGAAGAGACGTTCTGTCACCCCCAAAAGACAAATCACTTGGTACAATCTCTTCAACTAAGGGTTCTTGAGAAGGGTCAGAAACCTCTTTACCTTTAGAAGAAGGAGTTTTAGAGATGGAACCTTTGATGCCTGAACTCGAAGAAGGAGAAGCAGAGCCAGTCGAACCTCCACGTGTGGATCCTAAACTCCGAAGCCTTCCTCCTCTGCCTCTTCTATGCCTAATCGGAGCAGGGGCATTAGGAAATTGATCAAGAATTGGAACTTTTCTAGGGTTGGGGTTTGGAGATGTCATTGTTGGATGAATTTGAACTAAGGAGAAGTAAAAGAAAGTAAGGAAACACTTGATGAAAATTTATGAAGAAGGTGACAAAGGAAGAGAGAATTAAAAAGGTATATGGAAGCAACCGTCAAACTAAGAAGTATAATGATGAAAAGCCTATATTAAAGGGAACTATCACTTCGTGAAAAGAAGGGTTGAAGAAGCCTAGAAAGAAGGACGTAGAATTGCAGATCTAATCAGAAGATGACACGTGTGTGAAGCATTAAATGAGCAAGGCAGCTGAGGCGTCAATATTGTCATAAGCATTGATTATGGCAAAAATTCCACTTCCCAATTATTTAATTGATAAATAAAAGGAAAGTGGGGGGACTATCTGTATTGGGAAAAAACTGAGTTTATATTAAAGATGACGTGGCATGACACGTGGATTGGTCAAAAGGTCAACAGGTAATAATTAATTGAGAGACACGAGAAGAAGAACTCAAAATAGGCACGGGGTGCAATTTAGATACGTATCTCGTACCTAAATGAAGCATTTAGGTCTAGGAATTCTTAAGGATTCAAAAGACAAGAATCTGGTGACGAAAGATACGGGAAGAGGAAGTTAAACAGGCACGAGAAGCAGTTTAGACACGAGTCCCGTACCAATTCGAGTCATTTAAAGCCAACGGATCGAAAGGCATTGAAGACATGGATCTGAAGACAAAAAGGAGTCCAAATTCAGTATTAAATACCTGATACGTTGGAAAATTGGTATCTAATAGGAATGATTGCGTAACGGCTTATTTAATGTCGTTTATTACTCATAATTGTCTCATTAAATGTCCGTTATTATTCTTATTTATACTAAGGAATTGAGCCGTTACTCCTTATTAGCTATAAAAGGAGGAGGTCTCATCATTTGTAAGGACACACGAAATATCATTGACATCATATTAGAATACAAATTTCTTTATTGCTTATTCTTGTTTAACGAAAGCCTATTGTACTTTTTGGTCTCTTGATTATCAGTAACCCGATTTCTTATATTAAATTCTAGCTTTGACCAAATTATCATTTTTTGGTTAAACAGTCCCTCGATTGTTGTTGAAGCTGCATTCCATCGATCAAGTTTTTGAGGGCTCAGACTATCTATAGCATTTCAGCATGTTTGTGATCCATAGCAGCTCGCAATTCATACGTTTTTGATCGATAATGGAACGTAGATCCATTTGCTGGGCAGCTAAGTCCTCGTGTTGTTCCTGCTAATGCTAAATATTTATAGGCTGGCTAGGTTTAGAGTTAACAATGTTGTTATCAATCTCTGGTTAACATATATCCCGATGATCGCTGCACGCGCGGTTCAACGAGCTCTGTGGCCCAAAACCAAACTTTATGAGGGGCCTTAATTTTATTTTTTTTAAAATTATTTATTATTTAAAATCTATATTTCTAGCGTTTCTTAGATACAAAGTTATTAATAATTTTTTTTATAACCAATAACTCCTAATAAGTCTCTCTTAATTGACAATATAGCTAATCTATTTAACCTTTCTTGAGATATTATTGATCTTAAGTTAGATTTTATCAATATTAATTTTGAAAATTTCTTTCCGCCGAAGCGATGGTAACAAGAGTTATTAACATTATTCATAAGTAATATAGACATTAGAAAAAGAATTAAATCTTTTTATTTGACCGAGTGTATCAATTAAACTGTTATCTTCTAATTATACTATTTTTCTTAATATTTTTAATTCCGAAAATAAATCTAAACGATCAATATCATATGCTTTAAGGAACATTCAAGATTAAGTCAATATTTTTTTAAATTTCCATCATCTAGTGAGCTTAATTTTTACCGCTAAATAGAAAATCAAAAGTATTTTCATATGCTTCGAATTGTTCAAATCTATTTTGAAGTGAAAAAAATAGTCTGGTCTACTATGCATAAAGTAATCAACTTCAAAGGACTTTTCGAAAGATTTTGAGATTTGGTTATCAACATTCTCATCAAATTGTTATTTTCTATATATCATACGTTTCTTACGAAATTCGGGTTCGATATTCATTTTAAGTGCAATTTTCGTGGCAAAAATCATAGCAGTTGCAAATCCTTCTTCTCTATACTTGTTAAAGAAAGAAATCAAAAATTTTCACTTCACAAAATCTTTTTATAAAACTTATACATAACCTATTAGGTATAACAAAGAATGAGGCCTCTACAAATGTGGGGCATAAAGCAGTTGCTTTATGGAAGGGTCGCCCTTGAATAGTTGTTATGTACATTGCCATGAACCTGGTTTTTTACCTAGCATATTGAGTTGATGTATATTTTGTCATAGATAAGCTTACTTATAGGTCAATTCATATTTTCCCTTGATGGTTTTCGGGGTACAATCTTTTTAAGCAAGTCGGGAGTTCATCCATGCTCCAACTTGAGGAGGAGATGTTGGAGTTTTAACTGAACCACCTGGACACATAGGCGTATCTATGTTGAGGGATATCGGTTCTCGTGAACCCATGCTCCCCTTCCTAAATCATGTATAACGATGTTATATTTTTTTAAAATTACATAAATATGTGTACGTCAACCCATGCTCAAAGAGTAATATGGTGCAATCATTATTGGGTGCACCTCTACAAGTAAAATTAACAGTTAAAATCCCACTCTGAACGGACTCATTTTTTGCACAGTATATATATATATATATATGTGTGTGTGTGTGTGTGTGTGTGTATGTGTGTGTATATGTGTGTGTGTGTGTGTGTGTGTGAAAATTACTAAAATTTCAAAAAGAATATAATTTTGAATCTATAATTTTAAAAGTGTAGTGAGTCATAGTAAAAGACAAAAGTTGAACCAGTCAAATATAAATTGGAAAAGGCCTAAAAATACTAATCAACTTTCAGAAATGGTTTATCCATGCCATCCATTAAAAATTTGCTATTTTCATGCCACTGCTGTTAAAGAAATGGTCCATCCATGCCATTATTGACTAACAACTCAATTTTTATTTGGCCCATCTATGTGACGACCCGACCCGTCGTCTCATATGTTACTGCTCCATTTTCCCCGTTTATTGCTTCTTCATGTTTTGTTATCGGTATGTGGTGTGTGAGAGTTGATTTGGATTGATTTTGATAAGAAATGAGACACTTAGTCTCTTTAAGGAAGGCTTAAGTTGAAAAAGTCAACCGGATGTTGACTTATGAGTTATAGGGCTCGGATGTGATCTCCGGAGATTTGGTTAGCTTCGGGAGGTGATTTCTGACTTAGGAGTGCGATCGGAATTGATTTTGGAGGTCCGGTGTAGAATTAGGCTTGAATGGGCGAAGTTAGTATTTTGGCGAATTTCGTTGATGGTGATATTTTGATCCAAGGGTCAGAATGGAATTCCGAGAGTTGTTATAGCTTCGATATGTGATTTGTGATGTGTGTGCAAAATTTCAGGTCATTCGGACGTCGTTTGGTTGGGTTTTTCATCGAATGCGTGTTTCGGAAGCTTAGGCTTGAATCCGATGAGAATTGATGATTTTAGTGTTGCTTGATGTGTTGTGATGATTGGAACAAGTTTGGATAATATTTTAAGATATGTTGGTGCTTTTCGTTGAGGTCCCGGGGGCCTCGGGGTGGTTTTGGAGGGTCAATCAGACCATTTTTTGACTTGAGATTGCAGGTTTAGGCTGTTGGTGTTGTCGAAAAATATTGTTCATCGCGTTCGCGTGGGGTGAGTCACGAACGCATAGAGTAAATCTGAGGGCAAGGAAATTTGGCCTATGCGTTCGCATCAGTGGTCACGCGATCGCGTTCGCATGTGAGAGGTTCGCGATCGCGTAGTATTAGTTGGTAGTGCATCGCATTCACGTAGAGTTATTTTGAGAGGCTGGATTTTTGTGTTACGCGATCGCAGGGCCTAGGTCGCGATCGCGTAGAAGGAAATGCAGGAGCTGGGCAGTGAGTTTATAAACATTTCATCCGCGAGTTTTAGTCATTTCTCCTCCATTGTTGAGTATTTTGAGAGCTCTTTGGGACAAATTGAAGAGGGATTCAAGGAGGATTGATTGGAGGTAAGTTCCTTGGCCTAAGTACACGAGATTTATGATAGATTTAACATGGAAATTGGTTGAAATTCTTCAAAATGGGTAAAGTTAGGGCTTGAGCTTTTGATATTTCAAAATTGGGATTTGATAGGTCATTTGAGCTCAGATTTAGGAGTTCTTGGTATGTATGAACTCGTGGCGAGACGAGGAATCCGGTAATATGAGTTTTGTAATTTTTTGAGAAGCGGGCCCGGGGCTCAGGTTTTACTAGTTTCGAGGTTCTTGATATTTTTCAATTTTTTCGATTGGGTATTGTTCCCTTAGCATATTGTGATGTATTCGCTCTGATTTTGGTTAGATACGACGCGCGTGGAGGCCGGTTTGAGGGGAAAAGTTGTCACGGGCTAGAGATTTCACCGGTTCCAGGTGAGTAATACTTGTAAATGATATCCTGAGGGTTTGAAACCCTGGATTTGCACATCATAGTACTGTATTGAGGTGACTTGCACACCGGATATGAGCGTGGGGTAGAGCACCGTTGGTGATCGTGACTTGGTCCGTCTTGGTTGTTGATTTTTACCGCGTATTTGATTGAAACTACTTGCCATTATCATAATTTGGGCTGATTGCCATGTTTGGGCTTCGTGCCAACTATGTGAATCCTTCAGGGATTGATATCACTGATTTTGCATTACTTTGCATTTTGATCTCGGTCCAAGGTTTTAATACTGTTTTGCAAACTCAGCCATTTTTCTAAGATTTGAAAACTTAAACAATATTTTATTGACGTTTTGAGTTGAGAACTATCATTTTAATATTGCCCAAGTGGTCTATGTGCATTTCTGGACTGAGCATGGATCGGGCTGCGCGCCGCAGCAGCATTATAGTGATTTCTGGATATAAGGATGGCTCGGGCTGCACGCTGCAGCGGTGTTATATTGATATTGCACTTGGGCTGTAGGAGCCCCTCCGGAGTCTGAACCCCCACAGTGAGCGCGGGTACCCAAATGGATCGGGCTGCGTGACGCAGTGGTCATATGCATTGCATTGCATTCATGCATTGATTCCTATTTGTACTACGTGTCATGACATTCAGCACTCTTATTTCATTGGCATCCATGCTACTACTTGCACTGTTTACAAGATACCCTGGTGTTAATTGTTAGTGGAGTGTTGTGCCCGAGGGGCTGACTTATGTGCTGATTTGCACTATCTGTTTTCGCATTCATTTGCTTAACTGTTGGAAAGAATATTTTCAAAGGAAGTTTTAACTGAGCCCAGATATTTTCTAAAGGATTTTCATGGTTTTACTGTTTTCTCAAAGATTTGCACTACCCTATATAGCATGATGGAGTGCTTTACGTATTTTCTTACCGCTCAGTTATTATTTACTTTTATTGCTCACTAAGTTGGAGTACTCACTTTACTCCCTGCACCTCGCGTGCAGTTGCAGGTATTATTCACCCGGTAGCGGGTTATTAGCTGATTGAATGTATTACTATGGTAGCTGAGCAAAGGTGACCGCCAGCGTTCGCGGCACCGAGTTTGTTCCTCTTGATTCCAGATTTTATTCTATGCATTACAGACTTTGTAGTTGTATTAAAAATCCTTCTAGATGCTCGTGACTTGTGACACCCCGGTTGGGTTGTGTTGAGTTGTGAATATTTAGTATTATTGATATTAAGTTGTATTTACCTAATCATTTATGTTTAATTATTTTGAAAGAGGCGGTGTTGTTATGTTGGATGGCCTTATCTTCACGGGAGGCGCCATCACGACCGGGTTGGGAATCGGGTCGTGACAAGTTGGTATCAGAGCCTAGGTTACTAGGTCTCACGAGTCATGAGCAAGTTTAGTATAGTCTCGCAGATCGGTACGGAGACGTTAGTATTTATCCTCGAGAGGCTGCAGAACCTTTAGGAAAAACTTTACCTTCTTGGAATTCTTATCGTACGTACTTGATTCAGCTTGAGATATAGCTCTTAAAATTACCTCCATATGTCTGTATGCTCACATGAGCACTCAGTATTATATGTGTCTTGATGGCTTGTGATTCCTCGATCGAGGGGCGAGATGTGATCTTCGTGAGTATGTTGGGCCAGTCTGGAGGACTTGAGGCCAGATCTTTGTCTATGGCTTGAGCACCGAGGTGCTGATTATGTGAGCAAGTGTTTTGAACCTATATGTTCGGTATAGCCCTTATTAGCTGGAATGGCGGTTAGATATCCATGTGCTGAG
This sequence comes from Nicotiana glauca, assembly GCA_026770625.1. NCBI lineage: Eukaryota > Viridiplantae > Streptophyta > Magnoliopsida > Solanales > Solanaceae > Nicotiana > Nicotiana glauca. The sequence continues at coordinate 9,356 of MU708660.1, read as the reverse complement.
TATGTTAGTACTGTGAGATGTATCTATATGACTTAGTAGTGACGAAGAAGTCTGTTGGATAATAGATGAACTGTTAAGTGTTCGAGTCCTGTTGTGATTTGATGTGTAGCCCGAATTAGGGGCGCATGAAGGATATTTTTATATCTCCTAGTTGGGAAGCGAAGTGCATTGCATGCGGCAGTGTGAGTTCAGACTCAGGAAGACTAATGACTGTGTAATGTATGTGATGGTGGAAGGTATGCTGAAGTACTAATTTGAGGCGAGGCAGGTGGGGTTATCTCCTGTGGAGTGTTCTGAAGTGGTATGATCCCTATGTGTACGTTAGAAGATCTCATGTGTAATTGAAAGGTACGTATTGTAAGTTGAAAATTTGGTACGCTTAAGAAAGTGGACTCAACTGATGTGGGGATGAATGCGAGGTTTGCCGAGGATTTTCGTACTAGATGTTCTGTGTTTTCACAAACTAGTAGATGATTTGAGTTTAATCTCACTATGATATTGTGGCATCATTAGAGTAAAAGTATTATGGGTTATTGAGTGTGTCCTGATATATGGCTTCGAGCCAAGTTGGAGAGGTTGCTGTTGATTAGTTGATCGCACGGTTATGTGCTATATTGGTTCCGTTTTGAGGTATGCTGGCGAATCAGTCCTGGTTGCAGAAATCAAGCCGAGGATGGCACGAGTGAAACAAAATTTTGACAAAGGTTATATGGTGCTTCATAGATGTGAGAAAATAATAGGATGTCTTGAGCTGTTGTTGATAAAGAATGCTCAGTGTATAGAGAAGGAAGATGTTTGTTTGTACTGGAATTAGATCATATCCTGCAGTGTTAGAGTGCTAATAAGGCACGAGTGGTTCTGTTCGTTAAGTCAGGTAAATTGCAATTTGAATAAGAGTGAATGACTCTCGAGAATGGTTTTATTGTGTTCAAGATTCTACATGTAACAATCAGGTGTCTTAAGGTCGTGTATGTGGTCAGAGACCGTGTTTAATCGAAAAATGTTGAGGCTTGTGGTATTTTTATGTCGATTATGGGATCCTATGTATCGGTATCTGGAACGTAATGGTAACAAATTCAGATTCGCAAGAAGTTCTTCAAGTAAAATATACTGGAGTGTGGTATTACTGGGAACATCTGAGAGAGTATTCGGTGGCCTATGTGTCTTAGACAGTGTGGTCTTATGTTTGAGTCTCGTGTGGTAAGCCTGGGCTGAGGTATTGTGGTGCTACAGCAAGGAGGAATATCAAGTTGATGATGAATCAGAGGGGAAGTTTGATAAATGGAATAGGTTGATAGTAGACTGAGTCGGTATGGTAAGGGTATGATTAATTCTTCGTATGTGTTTGAGGTAATGAGCCTTACAGGCATTTTGCAGCAATGCTCTTGAGTTTTGGTAGCTTGCTTAGCTTGGTTTGGGTAGAAGGATTCAGTCCTGGCAGTTTAGCTTGTGTACATGGAATTGGGGGTGAGAGTCCTTGTTGGGTTTTTACCGTGGTTTGGAGATGAATATATTTTCTATGGGTATGCGAAGCATGAAATGTGTAACGATTCTTCTTCTAGATGGGATTGACGGAAGGTCTTGGCTAGATGAGTTACAATTCAATTCTGAAAAGAAGTTCATAAAAATTCTTAGGCAACGGGTAGCCTCAGGTAATCAAGGAAATGATATTGCTAATTGGAAGTGATTTGATGACAGTATATGTCTCGGAAGAAGGGTAATGTGATTAGACTGATGATACTTCGGTAGTATTGCGGCACTTTCTTGCTAGATCGACTGCTGATATCTGAGTTTGTTTGATGGCACAGGGGAATTTTAGAATATCTTTCGTGGAATGATTGGGTACTCGAGGTGTGATATGTATTCATACTACGAAATTTGGGGATTAGGTACAGTGATTCGTGTGCTATATAGGGTTGGAGACTGGGAGTTCTCAGGTACAGACTATGTAGTGGTTATGGATCGTATGTATTGGTATCGTTAGCGGCTATTGGGATTTGGAGGCCCGAGTGGATCTTTCTTTGCTTGGTATATTATATTTTGGATATGATATTGGGGTGTAGACTAGTTGTCTCAGTGTTGGATTATTCTAGACTATTGTGCTATGGGCTATGTAGGAAAATGCCACAGGTTGTGTGGCGAGGTGCATCGGATCATGTTCTAGCAGAGTAGTTTGTATTCCAAAGACCAGCGGACGGTTGGGAAGGATTACTTTTCTTAATTGGGCCTTCGTGGCGGATGTCAGTGCAAAGGTTTCTACCATTGATTCAATTTCGGTATTGAGAGACTTTTTCGGATGCGTTTCTTGTGGACGGGCATGTCGCCGGGCGAGATTGTGGATTGCGGTATTTATTTGGTGTTGGGCACCGTATCATACGGCTCCGGCAGGAGTTATAGTAGTGGAAGGAGTAGCTTCGGGCTTCTTGATATTGAGTTCGTTGGCAGGCATAGGTGGCTACGTATTTAGCTTGAGTTAGCTTGGTTGGCCCCGAGTTGTATTGTTGAGGGATAGGTTGATTTGATTGTTATTGAGCTTGTTAGTGATCAAAGGATATATGTGAGTTGCTTTTCTGTGTTGTGATACGTTGTGATTTGTTGGATATGGGCACATGTGGTACGATTCTATTAAGGATTCAGAGAGTTGTATTGTTGAGGGATAATTCTATTAGCTACGTAATAAGTATGTTGGTACTGTGTAATGTTTCTATATGACTTGGTAATGACGAAGAAGTCTGCAGGATAGTAGATGGACTGTTAAGTGATTCGATTCCTATTGTGGCTTGATGTGTAGTCCG
>MU708659.1:44363-63899 GCA_026770625.1 Nicotiana glauca | reverse complement strand
CCGTTTCGATTGTCCTTTAATTGGAAAAACTCCCTTGCGCCCTCGCGGGTAGCGCCAAAAGGAGGTGTGACACATTGGATGCTACATTGGATGCCCATGTTGTGAATAGCTTAAAAATTAAATCTTCTATTTTATGTCCATCATCTTTATTTTTTATGCCTATAAAAAGCTATGTAATTGCAATGTAAATACACACACAATTGAAGAAGAAAATCTCTTCCTTCCCTCTATCTCTATTTCTTGTTCGTGTTTTACTAAATTATTTTTATTTCATAACAAAAAACAAGAATTGGTACAACAATGAATTTTCAGATTCAGCATCTACCTACCGCTAGGAGTATAAAAACTGCTAGCTTCTTTGAACAAAATTGTGTACCCGAATTTGTTTAGAGTTTAAATAATATTCACCGATAGTGTAAAGAATTTTTACACTATGAATGCAATTTAACTAGTTACAGCATAATAATATTATCTATGTTACCTATCCGGCTTGATACAGAGAGTCACATGTTATCAGTCAACTCAATCTGATAGTGTAAAATTTCTTTACACTATCAGTGCGCAGAACGTATTCTCAATTTATTAAGGATCTAGTTGGAAATCTTGCAAAACTTAGCTGTTAGCATTGAGTGTCCTTTCTTCTTGGGAGCCACAATTGCTGGCTGGACATTCAGAAGCAAACTTGCAAGATCTGCATTTCCAGCGCTCCTCTTCGGGGGTGTAACTGGCTTTTCTTTCTCCTCGCCAAACCTCTAAAGAAGACTTTATTTGACCCTTTACCCAGTTAAGATCATACTCAAACTGATCTTCACCAAGCAATGATTGATCTTCTTGTAATTCATATCTGCAGAGAAAGAATCCACAATTTAGTTTCTAATATATAAAAGGGTCTCTTCTAATGCATCAGATGAAGCTTCAGCAAATGAACTTTCTTGAGCCTGTTTGGTTTGGATATTGAATCCGACTAATGAAACTGTCTAATTATAAAATGTGATTAATGAAGCTACAAAAATCAAGAAAAACTTATAAATTGAAAACTGAAAATTGAAAATAAAGAGAACATATAGGAAAACTGGGTGAAAGCATAGAAACATGAGGACAATCTCCAGAGGTAAAGAAATTAGCGTCATCAAATAATCAACTCTGAGATCACTTCTTCATGAGAGTCCAACCTTTATATCTCCTCCATAAAAACATTCAGTTCATGCTGGGCTTCATGTTTCAAACAAAAGAACGTAGAAAGCAACTAAAAAGATGAAGAAACTCTTTCTAATTTGGAGTTTTTAGGTAATGATTCTGAGGGTCAACTTCAGACATTTCACTAGTCAAACGAGGGAAACAGAGAAAGAAGTCAATAACAGAAATAAAGCAACATCAACATGGATATAATGGTAGAAAAAGTTGGAAACGCTAGAATGCAGCATATGCATTCATTTTCATAAGGTTGATCCAGAAGCACAGTGATGCTTGAAAAATCTCTATTTCTACCATCTGAAAATTGTGAAACATTAGCATACTATATGAAATTTCAATCCACCTCAACAGTAGTTGCTCATGTGCTGGTGGAAGCATGCTCCAAGTATTGCGAAGGTACCTCAACATATCAGTGAGAGTCTGCATTGACACCAAAGAGTAAGATGAAAAAAAAAAAGCTATCAACAAAATATTTCCAAAGGCTAAAACATCAGTAAGATTTCCATAGCAGGAAAACTAAGCTGGCTACACTTTTTTTAAGTAAACTAGGCACCCATTGGGATCTCGTTTACAATTAAGTGCTACAAAACTAAAGAGCTGACAAAGTCCAAAAAAACATCAGAGTTATTTACAGTAGTAAGGTTAGCCCAGTGAAACAAATTAACCAAACATCTAGCCTTTAAGCAACCTATTGAAGTTGATAATCCATCAAAACATCTACTATTCCTTTCGACCCAGATACACCAAAAAATGCTTGCAGGTATCATATTCCAGACTTTCTTGATGGTTTTGTCAACTTCCCTTGAGCTCCAGCTCACATATGCCTCTCTGGCATTGAATGGCATAGTCCAGTGTAAACCAAAAATACTAAGAAACATGTTCCATATGTTTGTGGCTACTGAACAATGTAGGAAAAGATGGTTAACAGATTCTGAGTTCACTTGACACATGTAACACCTGTTGGCCAGTTGAAAACTTCTTTTGGTGAGGTTGTCTTGGGTGAGGCATGCATCCTTTAAGGCCAACCAGCTGAAGCAGCAGACTTTGGGTGGCAGTTTTGTCTTCCATACTAGTTTCCAAGGCCATAGATCAATCATCATACTGTTGGAGCACATTATAGCATACCCTGCCTTGACAGAGTAAGTTTCATCCTTTGAGTTTCCCCATTTCAGTTTGTCCTTCAGTTGAGTGTTTATAGTGCGACTCTCCAATAACTTTAGCAGGTCTATGTAATCCTCCACCTCCCAATCTTGCAGGTTTCTTCTGAGGATCGGGCTCCATGTGTTGCCTTCTCTGTTATGAGCAACAAGGGATTCTGTATTTCCTGCAATAAGAAAGAGATTTGGAAAAGCTTCCTTTAGTGTTGAGTCCCCTATCCATTTTTCAGTCCAGAATTTTGTAGTGGCCCCGTCGCCAATCTGAAAATGAATGTTATTAGAGAAAGCTCCCCATAAATTGTGTATGCTCTTCCATAATCCTGTGCCATAAGGAGTTCTAATTCTGTTGGTACACCAATGGTTGAGTCTACCATATTTTGCTATGATAACTTCCTTCCATAAGCCAGCATCATCTTGATTAAACCTCCAGTGCCATTTCATCAACATACTTTTGTTATGTAAGGCTAGGTCCTTAACTCCAAGTCCACCAAGTGCTTTCGGAAGTGTGACGTTGGTCCATTTCACCAGGTGAATCTTGTGACTGTTATTCCCTTCCCATAGAAAGTTCCTTCTTATTCTATCCAATTGCTTTTGAACCTTTGTTGGGATAGGAAAGAGTGCCATGAAATAGGTGGGTATGCTATCTAATACACTATTGATAAGGGTAAGCCTGCCACCAAGAGATATGTATTGCCTCTGCCACGTAGCCAATTTCTTCTCAAATTTTTCAACTACTGCATTCCATATCTCAGTAGACTTGTATTTGGCACCTAAAGGAAGACCCAAATATGTGGTAGGGAAGGAGCCTGTATTACAACCCATAATGTCTGCTAGTTCTAGCAAATTTGGTACCGAGTTCACTGGGTAGATAACACTTTTGAGCATATTAATGTGCAGGCCAGACATAACTTCAAATAACATAAGAGTGATGTTTAGGTAGAGGACTTGAGACTTTTCTGCTCCACAGAAGATGAGGGTATCATCTGCAAACAGCAGATGTGACACTGAAATAGGAGAGCTCCTGCCATTACCCACTAGGAACCCTTCAAACCATTGTAGTTGTTTAGCTTTTTCAAACCCTTCAAACTCACTTCTTTTGTAACTTTTGCATCTTCCTGATGCATTTTATGATATATTCTACTTACCTCATCAAAAAACTAGGCACCCATTGGGATGCGATGTAAAAGACATAAAACCTGCTGAACCACATCTTTTAGTCCTTTTCCCCCGAAGCAAAGTTGTCATTTTTTTATCCAGGTATAATTAATCATCACGATTCTAAAATTCATTGAGGTCCATTTCTACTCTTGATCAGACTACGAAGATGGATGGAGAAGAGGCTTCTCAGAAAGGGAAAATTTTGAGAAATGGCGAAGTAAAATTTTAAGAGAACTCAAGTTTAGGGACTTCAAAGTGATGGTTAAGAGTTGGCATAGACACCAAAAAAGTTGTCTGCTTCCTGCACATGATCTTCTACGGGCATGAGAAAACTTATTCAGGTACTTGGCTCAAGATCCTACAACATCAAATTATGTACCCATTTCTCCTGTTCTTTTTCATAACAATAAAAAACTATAAACTTTTATCCTGAAAAAGTTAGCTTCTTTGGGTAATACCTCTGCAGGGAATCCACATTTAGCAGTATTCTCTCTGATTTCGGCGGATAAAATCTGATACGGATTCAGAGAGAAGAAATCAAAAAACTGTCTGGTGGGGAATTCATAAGCCACTAAGCTGTCCCACAGATGCTTGTAGCACATTAGTTGCAGCCTGCCAAAAAAGGGATCACCAAGTTCATTAGATTTTGTAGCCATAAGCACAATTCAATAATAAAAAAATTTCATTCTGTTGCATATCTCCTTCTCATCAGACAGCTTTCAACATTATGTGCAAAGCTATACCTTCCATTCCTCCGTTGCGGTTCACCAGGAAGGCTAGCTCTTACTCGTGTTTTTGTGTCGACTAACATTGGGTATGTATCACTTTGTCCTTTCGGCATTCGTATCTCATCAATAACTCCCACCATCCAAACTCCTTCAGCAAAACCTACTCTGATGAACCAAATGAATTAGTCCAGCAGCTCTCTCAAGGATGAAAATAATAAAGGATATTTCATGATTTTCTTTCCTACTATGCAGGAAGTAACTGAACTTGTTAAAGAGGAAAATCCTATATGTCATTTGTAAAGATAAAGTTTGAGGTGAATTATTGTAAGAGTATGCATTCAGTCACAAGTGACTTTGAATGGACATCAAGGAATTGCATACATGCACAGCTGCATGCAACGACATGCACCTATATGGTCATGGTGTCAACGGGTGTCCACGTGTAGGGACAAAAACAGATACGTCATATGGCCATTAACTTATATAGTTTTGTATGTGCTTTACAGGAAAACAACTGGACAAGAATAAATGGAAATGAAAATATCCAGTGAAACATACAATGATACTCTCTATTTTACCAGGTCTACAGTCTAAAGAGAAAATAAATAACGAAATCCACAGCGTGTGGGTCCCTAATCTAAACCATGCAGTTCAAGATGAGTTCAGTAATTTTATCTGCATAATGTTGAAGCAATTTTCCTATCAATCCGATTACAACTGTTATATGGTGTAACTATTTGATCTAAAAGCTTAAACTATTAAAAAGGAGATACATTTATTTTTTAATTTTTTATAATAAGCTGTGTCGCAGGGCTTGCTTGACTCTTTTTCTTGGGTCAAGCAAGTGAAAATGCTTCTTAAAAATGGATAGCAGTGAGTCTTGCACATAGACCTTTGCATACTATGACACATAATGTTAAATTGTGTGATCACCTCATCTAAAAGTTTAATCGGTTAGATATGAAACTTATTTATCTGTTTATTTTGGGTCTGCAATAACGCCAAACTGATCTAGTTGGTAGGTAAAAAGTTTTAAGTAGATGAACTGTTACAGATGTGATGTTAAAGGGTCAAGGCCTTTTTCATTAGTGGATCACTAAGTCTGTATATGACACTTAAATATATACACCTGCTTTTTCTTTTTTAAATGCTTATAGACACACAAATAAATAGGATCATTAGTTTAAAATAAATTCTTGATGTGGAACACTATTGTCAACTAGTCATACTTATAGGAATATCAAAAAATTATTATGAACAAACAAAAAGTTTAAAAAGAGACTTACAAAGGCAATTCACGTGTTAATCCATCAAATAATAGTTGGTTTGCGCCAACTATGAAATTCAAGAACTTCAATGCCCACACATCTTCAGCTGACGTAACATGAACTTTTACCTTTTTGATCACCTGCATACAATCAAAATCATGCTAAGGTAAGAATGAGCAATGACTAAAACACAAGAATTTACTGAGAATCACTTTGAAAACGAAAATGGTAAGCGTGGATAAATACGTTCGAATTTGCGCAACTCTTGATATTATCTCTGTAATGTCCTCTCAGTAAACGACATACAGGATAATATAAAATATCTGTCATATCAAAGTACGTCTTCCTTAGTCACTCAAACATAGATAGGGAATACCTCTTCTTCAAGTGCTTCATGACGAATGCTACCAGCTTTCATAGCTTTGGTCTTTTCGGGCTTGCCACAGAGAAGAGAATACTCCATCTTTTTTTCACACCATTCCTGAACGCAAACTTGTGATAATGAGGACTAGTAATCAGTACACTTCATGTTTTAGCGATTAAAACTATCTGCCCGCACATTGCACAATGACTTACAAATATATAACAAAACCAATGCATAACACGTTCACACCAGAAAGGCTCAAACAAGTACTTCCTTTACGCTAGCCAAGTTTCTCTAATAATAACTCCACAGCAGATAAAATTATTGAGCAGTTCTATCCTAGTAACATATCTTACCTACCAGACTGATCACAATGACAGCATGAGAAACCAAAGGAAAAGAGATTAGTAATACAAGTTTCAGCCATACAAGGCCTAAACCATTGTTTTCTAGGAAGTCCTACAACTCATATTGGTTTGCACTCAACAACACAAATCTGCTTCTTGAGACCAAAAGAATAACAAAATCAAAATTGTTACTGAACACAAAGAAAATTTGAATTTGAGACGAATGGCCCAGCTGCCCTTCCTATTAGTGGAAGAATAGTAAAATCCAGAACCATATAGTCAATGGATTCCAACATATTCCGGAACGGTCACCATGAAAAAGCATCGTGTCGATGCAATATATGTGCAAATGACCAGATATAAATGAGGTAAACCATAAGCCTGACCACTCTTGCAATCTCATGTAAAATCCAAGCGATTCTCAAATGATGTAGATCTTTTGCACTAAACATCATACTACATCCTAGAACTTTAAATAAATAAATAAATAAATAAGAGTAATGTCACTTCACCCTGGTCCATCTCAATACTCAAGTCTGTTTGCGGAACAATTCAAATAAAATGTCCCACCTATATTTATCTACCCAAAGATCACAAGAAAAGAACCCAAAATAAAAGATCAAAAGATATACTCCATTAGTCCATTTACCCCCAACTTATCTGACACTCCTTTTACTCTAGGACGTCACAAAATTTTTGGCACCATTTGATTTCGATACAACTTTCACAGCTTCAATAATTCATTCATTGCACAATTCAAGTTAGAAAATTTGGTGTGATATTTTCTTATAGCATACTATTGAATAGCACTCAAATAATGAAACATCAGCAAGCACAGCTTTTGTCAAACTCCAACATCAAAGCCGTCGAATTGTAGCACAACTAAAGCAAACTGATTAAAAGAACACTCTTCGTGTCACAACTTATCTTACCATTTTGGGACGGCCAAAGATGTTTCACACAATTTCATTTCTATATAACAGTCACAACTTTGAAAAATTCAATTCATTAAACTGTTCAAAATATAAATTTTATGTGATAATATCTCTGCCAAATTAACTTTTCAACTTACTTTAATATTTTTCTATCATGCAATTACAGTGTAAAAGTCAAATTACTATCTTAAACTTGCAATCTAGTGAGACCGACCAATCATGATAAATACCATTATGTAGAAAGCAACAAAACAGTCAGAAATTATGAATTCCATTTTCCACTTAGCAATGGATGAGGAAACATTAGCAAAACTACAGCTTTTTCAAACTTCAACATCAAAATGATATCAAAGTGTAACAAAACAAAACCAAATTGTATTAAAAAAACAAATGAAAATTCGTACTGTGGCAGTAATATCAGTAACAGACAAGCCTCTTTTCCTCCGAAACCGATGCAACAACGAATCAACAACTCTATTCCTCTTCTGGCTACTTGTTAACCTTCCAGAATCTTCTACATCGATCACTAAAGGATCACTCTGCGAACAACTCGAAATGCTCCATTTCGATAACAGAGTAATTGACTTAATCGACCTGACGTTTTCACGGAAATGAGCCGATGAAGAAGCGCGTGGTGGAGACGACACTAGAGCGCGCGTGGCGGCGAAGGCAGCTTCGATTAGCGCCATTTCTTCGTCACTGATTATCTCTACAGGAATGTGAAATGGTGTTGTTTGGTTTTGTGTTGGTTCTTCAGGAGGAGGGGAGTGACTCGGTGATTGTGAGTCGGTCATTTTGGACGAGTTGGTACCGAGTCGTGGCATGTGACCGTTGGGAACGCCAGGAATATGGGATCGGAGCCATGTTTTAGGTATTAATATACTTCTTTTTATCAAGTCGGTCAACTAGAATTTAAATTTACAAGAATGAGTACAGTATTTTAGCTCTTTTCACTTTTTCTCTTTTTGTTAAATTCGGAAGAGTAAGCTTTATTCCATAAAAATGACTCCGTTCAAAAAAGTTATCACTATTTTCTTATTAGTCTATTTCAAACATATTAGTACATTCACGTACTCCTTAATAACAAGGGATTATAGCTACATGCACTGTAATATTTTGTTTAAGATCATAAGTTTAAAATACTTTATGACCACATAAATGGTATGGTATATTTAGGAGCATAAGTTTAAAAAGTTTTCCTCTCGTTATTAAATTTTGTGTCAAGTCAAACTAGGACAACAAATTGAAATAGATATTATTTTTTCTTGAATTTTATTTGATGGTATTTGTTTGAAGATAGATAAACAACATAAAAATGATTATTGACATAATGTTGTACTATACTCCCTCCGGTCCACAATAAGTGACCATTTTGTTTTTGGCACGCCCATTAAGAAAATACTAAATTCTATACAAAATACCTAGTATACCTAAACTACCCTTAATTAAATATTTAATGTGAGGAGTAAAAAACTTTTTAGGAATATGTGCATAAGGGTAATCTTGTAAAAATAAATTGAATTCTTTCTTAATTATATAAATAGACATTTATTTTGGACCAAAACAAAAAAGCAAATTGATCACTTATCGTAGACCGGAGAGAGTATGCATTTCCTATAATAATATTTTACTATAATAGCTAAAAAAACATCTGAAACAAATGAGCATGTTATACATAATGTATAGGCTCAACTCCCGCTACATAATATAAAATCGAGAAATAACTTTAATAACAACAACAACAACAATCATCCAGTGTATTCCCATAAGTGGGGTCTGGGGAGGGTAATATGTACGCAGACCTTACCCCTACCCCGTAGGGCAGAGAGGTTGTTTCTAGGTGACCCTCGGCTCAAGAAGGAAACAGGTGACAGAAACAAGTGGCGATATATTAGTACTAGCAATAGACTCATAATAAATAACATAAAATACACAACATAACATAAATAATAAAATAACAATAATATAAGGAATATAAGAAATACGAGAAAGAGGACAATATACTAATATCTAGTTTAAAAAGCCCTGCATCAGTAGCTGATCCGTAGCCATCCTAAACTTAACTGCTAGCTGTCTAGTCTCACTCTAGGGCGCTGTAGAAATATTCCCAACTTCCCCCTAACCCAAAACTTTAATGCTCGACCTCCACAATCCCCTGTCAAGGGTCATGTCCTCAGTAATCCTAATTCGCGTCATGTCCTGCCTGATCACCTCTCTCCAATACTTCTTTGGTCTCCCTCTACCTCTCCTCGTGCCCAGCACCGCCAGTCCCTCACAAATTCTCACTGGTGCATCAGTGCTCCTCCTCTGAATGTGCCCGAACCATCTGAGTCTTGCTTCCCGCATCTTATCATCCATAGACGCCACACCCACCATCTCTCGAATAATTTCATTCCTAATCTTATCCATCCTTGTATGCCCACACATCCACCTCAACATCCTCATCTTTGCTACTTGCATCTTCTGGACGTGTGAGTTCTTAACCGGCCAACACTCGGTCTCATACAACATGGCCGGTCTAACCACTGCTCTATAAAACTTACCTTTTAGTAATGGTGGCACTTTCTTGTCACACAGGACTCCCGTCGCTAACCCCCACTTCATCCACCCCACCCCTACACGGTGTGTGACATCCTCGTTGATCTCTCCAGTCCCCTGTATAACTGACCCAAGGTACTTGAAACTACCCCTCTAAGGGATGACTTGGGAGTGAAGCCTCACTTCCTCTCCCGCGTCCGTCGGCTCGGGCCCAAACTTGCACTCGAGATATTCCGTCTTCGTCCTGCTCAACCTGAAACCTTTGGACTCAAGGGCTTGTCTCCAAACCTCTAGCCTCTCGTTGACGCCGCGTCTTGTCTCGTCAATTAGGACTATATCATCAGCAAATCAGCAAATAGCATACACCATGGCACCTCCCCTTGAATATTATGCGTTATGACATCCATCACCAGGGCAAATAGGAAAGGGCTGAACGCAGAATCTTAGTGCAACCCCGTAACAACCGAAAAATGCTCGGAGTCACCTCCTACTGTCCTAACCCGAGTCTTAGCTCCATCATACATGTCTTTAATCACCCTAATGTAGGCAACTGGGACCCCTTTAACCTCTAAGCATCTCCATAAGACCTCCCTAGGAACCCTGTCGTACGCTTTTTCTAGATCGATAAACACCATGTGGAGATCCTTTTTCTTATCCTTGTATTGTTCCACCATCCTCCTAATAATGTGGATAGCTTTTGTGGTAGATCGCCCTGGCATGAACCCGAACTGGTTGTCTGAAATAGACACCGTCCTTCGCACTCTCATTTCTACCACTCTCTCCCAGAGTTTCATGGTATGACTGAGTAATTTGATACCCCTATAGTTGTTACAGCTCTGGATATCACCTTTGTTCTTATACAACGGAACCATTGTACTCCACCTCCACTCTTCAGGCATCCTATTAGTCTTGAATATAACATTAAACAACACAGTAAGCCATTCCAAGCCTGCTCTGCCCACACACCTCCAAAGTTCAACCGAAATTTCATCTGGTCCGGTAGCTCTGCCCCTCCTCATCTTACGCATTGCCTCCATGACCTCATCGACCTCGAAGTCCCTACAATCACTTATCTCATGCGGGCTATCGTCATTTCGCAAATCACCTAGTACAATATGATATGAAAATGTAGCATGTACTGTATGTTCCATTGTCATATACTTTCGAAAGTCAAAACACATCCATAATTTGAGATTTATGATATACGTAAATAATTAAGTAGTGAGGACAAAGAGCAAAACATAATGGCGAGGCAGATTGGTTGCAGAAATATATGTATATACGGTATATTATACAGACCGTATAGGATCACAAAATTTAAAAAGTATGAAATGTTATGACAACTTTATGTAAAATGAAAAGCTAAGCATCACAATTTTATGTAAGCTGAGACCAGTACGAAATAAACGATTAAAAAGCTTAAATAAGAAACATAAGCACTTCACATTCATCTCACATCCCTTTTCCAGGGAAGAAAAATTGGAAAGAAGAAAAAAAGACTAATTTTGACAACAAAAAGGCTTGCATAAAAAAGAAAATACCATCTTTTTTTTAAAACAAAAAAAAAAATATAGGCCATCAGATATTGGTTTTGGAAAGGGCCGACCCTTCTACCCTTCACTTAAATCGTAGGCTTTTGTCTGCAGAAGGGTTCGAATATCTGTGACGTACGTTAACCCACACGTCATGTAAACGTAAACCAAAGGCCTCTGGTGAAAAGAGAATGCCTTCACCTATACTCCAGGTGTAGAAAGAAGCCAAGAACTCATTCCTATAATCTGATACTTCGCCTACTAGCAGCATTAATTCCTGTAGTTTCTCCACCATAAGGACCACTTGGCTTCTTGATATCGCGAACTTGTCCTTTCCTACGTTTCTGCTGCTTCTCATGTTTCCCCTAAGAGAGAGATAAACAGTGTTTTTGTCAACGTTGTTATATCATGAATTTAGTTCACGTACAAGCATTCTGCTTTAGCCACTTACCCTGTACTTCTTCCTTGGATTTTTAGTCAGCTTACTACGATGACGTGTAAGGCCCCTGTTCTTCTCCATCTAGAAATGAAACAAACCCGACTTTAGTGAAACTACCAGAAGAAGAAAAAAGGTAGGTGATGAATGCAACTGGCAACATAGCTGGTATGTCCATACCTGGTAATTTATTTGGCGCTTCCCATCCACAAGCGTTTCTGTTGTCGACGGAATAACTGGGGCTCTACTATGGCAAATTATGGTGAATTAAGTGAATCAAAGTGAACAAATGCATGTCTATTTCCAGATCATGCACTAATGAAAAAATAGCCAAGCAAAGGATGCCATTGAGCTAGAGAAACAAATGCTGGAGGATCTTATTAAAAATAGATGCGGGACTCAGAAGGGTAATACATAATAATCCATATCGATGGGGTATCCTAAAGATCTTTCAAATGAAAGTAGTTTAGCAGGTGGAACGAGCTTGCTTTTAAAAATATTAAACAATATGAGTCTAACCTGGAATACATCTTTTCTTTAGCAGCAAGCTTAGCTGAATGTTGCTTTTCCACTTCTTTATAGAATTCCAAATCTGAGTCCTTTTCACCATCGTCAGAACTAGCAACATCATCACTTGCATGGTTACCGGGCTCATCTTCAACATCATCAGAAGGTTCAACTCCGGCTCCGGCTAGAACTCTTAGTTCATGCTTTCTTCTCCTTTCTCCAATGTCGTCTCGCTTTGGTAAATCATCGTCACCAGAAATTACCTTTCAAAGGAACAAAACTTGTTATAATGCATCTAGTTAGATTAAGTCACACGAGACATACTAAAGAAGTTTGGAAGCTTAAAAAACATTCCATGCCAGGAAAAATGATTACAACACACATCTACTTTAACAAAAGCAAAATACACACACAAACATCTAAATATATAAAAATAATACCAAGGAAACATGAAAGGAGAAGAAGTGCAGATCACAAAGCTAACTTAGCAGGCAGCTACCTGAATATCGTCAGTAAAAACTGCTTGCACAATAATACTACTCCCGGTCTACCACACTGTATTTCTTTGATATTTGTGAAAGGGTACATCACAATTATTTAATTTTAACTCGAAAGGAAAGGCAGTTTAACACAAAATGTGTCAAACATGAAGGGTTTCTAAATAATCCTAATTGCCACAGCTGAATATAACTCAAATAACATATTATGAAGAATTCAACTCTTAAGAAGAGCACATATAAAGATGTAACTTCTATGAAATACATGCATAGATAACACCCTCCATCACAAATCAGTTGGCCATTTATGATCATCAAGGCCAAACAGGTTTCTTTTTTTTTTTTTGAAGTACCTAGGAATTGCTATAAAAGAGGCAAGAAGGAATAAGGAAAACAGTCAAATGATCACCAATAAAGGAAAAGGCGGCCACTATTTTTCGAAAGGGAGCCACAAACAGAGACAGAAGTTGAAAGGACTGTCAAATTCCATACAGAGTATCAACCTCAATGCAGTTGCATACACTCACATAAAAGAAGTAGGCTATTTATTTACATGAAAATCAACAAAACGAACACAAAATTAAAGTATTTCTGATTTACACCTTGGGTCTCGCTACTTGAGGAGTTACAAGCCTAGACAGCTTATTTAAACTCCGTATCTCACGATCATCTCCAGCAACCATGGCATCATCATCAAAATCATCAGGTGTTGCCAACTGCCTGCATATAATTCATTGGACTTCCCATCAGTGATTTCATGTTTGCATTAAGTTATGTAGACTAACAGAAGACGTATATGGAGCAACATATCGCGAAGCAAATTAATACCCATTCAGTAGTCGCAAGCGCTTGTTTTGTTTTTCATGTTTTCGTGCAATGGAACTTAAGACACCTGTCTGCTTCCATTTTTCCTCAAGGTCAGCTCTCACTTTTAACATTTGCCTGCTCTGGATACCAACTTGATCATCCTGCCACAATTCTTTAATTGGCTAATTTGAACTTAATGGTAAAAGAAGAAGAGGTCTGGTGGTCTTGCGACAAATAGGAACATGGATGAAAAAGCTGTTAGAAACAAAAAGACAATGACATTGGTACTAGTCTGGTGATATATAATTTGCAATGTAACGGTGACAGTGGACTCGCCTGCTGGTAGTTTATAAGCAGAACAGAGATGTGCTTAGACACATACACCATTTACCTGACGTTTGCGTTTTGATTCGTTTTTCTGTTGACTCTTTAAACTATTTGCCTCCACCAACTCAGCTTCATGAGGCTACAAAGAAGGAAAAAATTACACTAAATTTTTCATGGTTGCTTAATAAAAACTATAAAAGGTTTTTCAATCAAATTAGCCCAAATAAACAAATGATGATGGGATGCTTGAGCAACAAAATAAGATGAATCAAACTGGAAATTACCTCTGTTTCTCGAACATCAGCTAATGCCACAGAAGGCTTGTGACTAATGGGGAGAGGTTCAGAATCCAAGTTACTTCTCGCCAACTTTACACGAGTTACATTATCAACATTCTTGTTCAAAAAGTCTTCTAGTTCAGAAGGAAGATTTCCATCAAGTTCTTTCATCTGCATAAAAGAATTCATCAACACCTAGAAAGATAGGAAGAGGGGAGCAGGGTATGCGCATTGAAGCTAGCCAAGAATCAAATAAATCAGAAGAACGAGGAGAGGACTAGCAACTATTTGGCAACATCATTTAGCAGCTAAGCAAGCTAAGCATGTTAATTCAGTACACATTTGACAAATTTAATATGTTTGGTAACGATCAGTCAACATATCATATCAACTTCAAATTCTCTAAGACTCTAAAACTTGATTCAAGAACTAAAGAATCCCTTCCACGGAAATCCGTGTATTTAAATTATTTCATGTATGAGTTTAGCTAGCTATGCTAGACAGACAGATTTCGTTCATCAAATAAAGCAATAAGAATGCTGGAGACTATTGAGGAATTAAATTATTGTAAACTAACATGAAAGAAAAAGGAAAGATACTTGGGGGTACGGAAAGGACGTTACAGTTGGGGCTGGTAGGAATAAGTTACTATTATGTCCTTTTACAAAGAACTGCAGAAGAGGAAAAAAAGGGGTTTTCCTTTCCATAGTTCTGTAGAACAGCAGAGCACCATAGAAAATTAATCCATTTGTTAGAGCTGAAATTTGTGGAGGCATCAATGGAACTTCAGAGAAAGTGAAAGATGCTTATCATTTCTTTTACCTTTAAAACTTGTGACGTGTGTGGAATTTAATGCTGAATGTATTTTTGGGAGAAAGGATAATACAGGATGCTGCTGCAAAACTTGGGGGAGGGGGGGGTAAAAAGGGGCAGGAAAGAAAGCATAGGAGGTTATCCACATGCAGTCATGTGGATGAAGAAACAAGTTCAGAGTAGCACTAGGATACTTTTTGCACTTCAGAGTAGCACTTATCTAGACTATCATTACGGTAATTTTTGACTTTTTTTTATCAGGTCATTTGTACGTCTTGTTTATTTTCTTTCAATGGAATTTGTCTTGTTATAATCTAGCACTTTCTTGTTTTTCTCCGTTTGTTAAAGTAGTTTATATTTTACTTTTAGAAGAGATTGGGTTCATTAGGATGGAGTAGACGATAAGGGAGCTTTGCTATGATTTAAACTTTAAGGAAATGATTTCCCTATAAGTGGGTTCGTTGAAACTTTGATTAGCTTCACCAGACGTGACATCTCACATCATTTTTGCTTTTCCAAAAACCTCCGCTTTTCCTATTTGTTAATCAAAAGAGTGAACTAGGATACTTTTTGCACTACACTAATGAAGAAACAGCCCAGATACAGACAGATTCAGCATAGACTTCTAGCCCAGATATAGGCTTCTAGAACAAGAATAAGTTAAAAAAAATTGAAACCATAAGCATCAAACAGATAATAAAGTGGCCTCTAACTTTTTTCATGAGCTGAATAATTATACTCATTACAGTTTGTATTAACGTTTTCCATTTTTAACAGCTCAAGTTATCCTTAAAATTGCATGTCTACGGATATTACCTTATGAGGTGGTCAAGCAAATGTTGTCAACATGTGTCTGTGAGCTCAATTTGCTTAGTAGATATCTAAGAGGAAATAAAGCAGTCATATGACTCATATCTCATCAACTATGCATATCTGGACCATATAATCAAGTGGTTGATTTCCAGGAAGTAATGTCATCATTAACAGAATTAACAAAAGCAGGGACGCAGTAATTTGGCCATCTTATGTTGTTTGAGTCATAAGATAAGAGTTGTAACCTTATTCAACAAATTTTTGATCTCCACAAGGCGTGAAATGACTGGATGATCACGTACTGGTTGTCCCTCGGATTTGAGAAGAAGATAGAAGGTGATAGCTTGGCAATATGACAGCAGAAGTAGCTTCTTCACCTCAATGTAGTGCATCCCACCTTTTATCATATTCTCTCCATCAACCTTAATAGAGAAAAATGGAAGTTAAATGCTGACACGTGCAATATCATTCCAAGATCAACCTATCTTACAAAAAGCTGCATTCAGTTTCTGACACCATCGTTACTACTCCAACTCTCCAACCAATCATTTCTAAAGCTTAATTATTTCATCCTTTCAGCAGAACACCTTTATACCAGTATCAGAGCCAATGCAACTACTAACTATAGAGGTTTTACAACGCCGGAGAAACCCAAAAGTGTTCAAAAGGAACCACAGCCAAGCAGGTCTAGAATGTAGCAGTAGATTCATTTCACAATGTAAATTCAATCCTTGATCCACTTGGCTACATCCACCCCCTCGCCTACTTACATTCCATTTTTACATTATTTAAATCAGAAAACAAAAGATTCAAGTTAGAATAGTTCTCTTCTTTCTTATTTCAATGACATCATTATTTCCAAGATAAGAATATGAAGTGATAATTAGATTTTTTTTTATGAAACAAAAACAAAAAAGATATAGTAACATTAGCAACAAGAGGAACAAGTTTATTTCTAAAATTTTAAATAAATACAAAATCAGAATAGAATCTCGCCAGAAGCGCTCAGACAAGTATCTTTTTTCTTTGAGATGGAGCACTCAGAAATTCCACTAGCATAATGAGGAGACCAAGCAATCTGTAGCTAGTGGAATTTCACAACGCACATACCTTGTTGAGTATAGGATTAACTTTGTTATCGAGCTGCTCAAGCGCTTCACTAAGCTCAGATAGCAAACCAACCAATTCAGGTGCAGAACTGTAATCAGAAAAAGATCATAGAGTCAAAAGCATAATCTAGCCTGCAAGCAATAGATGTTCGCTACCTACCAGAGATGATCTAACATCTAGCCAATGACAGTAGAATCAGTAAGTTATATTTATTTATGAAGCAGTAGAATCAGTAAGCTTTTCTGTTAAGTATGGTGTTCAATACTCTCATGTCCACCATCCCCATGCAGATCAGTGGGACAGCTGCTAACTATCGAAAACTTCCTACTGAAACCTGAAGAAATATATAACCTGATCCCTTTTTAAATGGCTAAATTGAGGACATCGCAGAGATGAGTCCTCAAGCATTATTGTCATTACTGAAGTCTGAACTGAGCAACACATTGGGTTTTTGTTCTTTGTCAACTTCCACAACCTTTATCAGTAAAATTAAGTATACACTGTCTAATGACACCTTAATTGATCACCTGCCTTTTCTCTTCTATTTGTTTAGAATCATAGTGATACCTATTTCAAATTTATAAAAAAATGCTAGCAACATTCATGGTAAATGATAGTGACTATAACCTATGTGCCTCCCCCAAAATTTTCCATATTGATATTGTCATGATGCTTGGTGACATGTTTCAATGAAATTAGCATATGCAGGATAGAGAAGCTCACCTATAGACAACATCCATTTGCTCTTCTTTCGTCAAAGCATTCAAATCCTTCTGCACTTCCTCATAAGCAGTGCCAGTTTCATTTTTGGCTTCTCCGTCTGCAGAAACTGCTAAACCAGATTTTCCTTGGGCCAAAATTTCCTGCAATATTATCCATAAGAATCCACATCAGACCACAAAAGATAGAAACAAATCATCCAATGGACGTTGTATAGAAATTGAATCTCTTACCTCCATTGTAAGCTCCTCTTCATCATCTTCAAGACCAAAATCCTCTGCAGATAAGGATTTAGCTTTCTTCTGCTGCAATCTCAAGACCTCTGCCTCTTCCTCCGCGATAAGGTCCTCATCACTCGACTCTTGCTCGGGACCCTAACAAACAAAATGTTCAAACATCAAGTACTGCACACAAATGACAACATGATCAAAGGACTATGTTACAGGTACAGTTGAAACAGTAAGGAGAGGATATTCCTCAGACATCGGATTATTTTTTTATGCCAGTAAATACTGGTTTCTCCAAGCATGCTGTATATAATGTCATAATAAAATAAAAATGAACCAAATAATTAGGCAAAATCCTACCTGCTTATCTTGATAATAATAGATATTTTTTCCTCTTCCCCACAGAGGCCTCTCTTCTTTCTCCTCTTCAGCTTCATCGTGCATTTCATCCTCAACCCCGCCCATTGTAGCTCGTAAATATTTCTGTGTCCTTGCAACTAAAGTAAAAATAGGTACTCAAATTAGATATTAAAAAATTGCCCCAAGCATAAGATGCAAAAAAGAGGAAAACGGTAAGAGATCAAGAACCAAAACAAATGAAAAAACCTAGAATTTGAAGGAAACCAATCAGCTTATCAATTCAGTCATATGAGAACCGAAAGAACCTTTCTGCTGCCGTTTATGTGTAGCAGCTCAGTGCAGAGAAACTCATATTTAGGAGCCGCAGTAGAAATAGTATAACTTAGTGGTTAGACCTACTCAGCTTCGTGCAGTATTTATGCAGTTTGAACACGTCATTATTTATTTAATCTCTGAACTAATTAGCATCAATTCACTAATCAAACAATAGGAATTGCATAATTCTTCCCACCATCACCAACACCACCCCACATGCATTTTCAAAATCTTAGTGACAGGTTGAAATAGTACAAGCTGTTATTTTTTCTCATCTTCTTAATCTTTATTTTTGCTTCTTCTTTTTTGGGACAGGAAACTCCTAGAATAAATATAAGCTAATCATATGTTCTAAGCTGCCTTCAGAAGCATTCAAAAGGAATATCAGAAAAAAAATCATTATGGGAGAAACAGGATATGCAATTCAGCTATGGTATTTCTTTTCAATAGGAAAAAGCAGTCACAAGTTCGAGTTTAGTTGCATACTTTTAGCACCAAGGCCAGTAAGTTCAGCATCATCAAGGTCGTCATCTTCATCCTCCTCATCTTCATCCTCCTATATAAAGGAAACAGTTACCAACTTTGAGCAATTAGTTGACTTGCTTACATCAAATTAGCAATCTGATTGCGTGATACAGTTTATAAACTTTTAGTATAAAGATAAAAGTTGGAAAAGAAAACCCGTATCACCTTAAGATCATACACAGGATGCTCATTATCTTCATCCGACTCTGCATCATCTTCATTAACATTCAACGGGATCATGTCTCTCTGTTCATGAACTACATTTAAACAAGTAGATGAGTAACATCAAAAATCTTTAACATAAAAAGCATTTTCTCTGAAATTCTCTCTCTCCCCGTGGAGTCAAATAAAGGCAAGCACACAAACAAATGCAAACTACTATCAATTATAAACTATAAACCGTTGTCTTCTCTTATACCTAAAAACCAAATAAAACTTCAACTGGACATAAACTGATAGCATCCTAGGAAGCTCAACTCTATTCAAGGACAAGGATGAAGCATTGCAATCTCAAATAGGGCCTTTAACAAGATGTCAAGCTAAAGAATTTCAAAACACGATCATTAGACTTCAAGTGCAA
>MU708659.1:15777-43568 GCA_026770625.1 Nicotiana glauca | reverse complement strand
CCTTGAATCTTTCCCATATCCTTTATTTTCGTCTCTTTAATTCTAGTTGTTCAATTCATGTTGTTATTGCTTCCGCATTTACTTCTCAAATTCTTACTCTAGTTTGGATTCCCGACCTAGTTGTTATCATAAACAGAGGAAAATTTTGGCTCAAAAGATGATATTTCTTTGCATTCTTTCTTCTATTTATTTCTAACTTTTTACTGCTATAAATTCAACCAGCCAATATGAAAAGTAAATTCTCAACTCTAAGCAATCATTTATTTTAATATTTTTTATTTTTTCTTTCTTGTGGCTACTTGTAGGAGCATTAAAACTGAAAATATCAAACCCCTTAATAAACTTCAACTCAGCATAACACAAACTAAATTTTGAGATCAGAAAAATGCGTTTTTCCATCCTTTTTGTTGTGCATTTACAGTTAATACCATAGGAGCAAATCTTTAATATCCACCCCCCCCCCCCCAAAAAAAAAAAAAAAGCTATTAATGGAAAGAAACTTTTCAGCTCAAAAAGAAATCATTCTTCTTTTTATTTCTAATTTGTTTCCAGTTTTCTTCTTCAAATCTTATTATTGAATTGCTAAACTTTGAGCTGTAAAACTGGAATCAAAAACCCTGAACACACTTCAACTGGGCATACGATAAAATGAAATATTGAGCTCAAAGATATATCATTCTCATTCTTTCTAGCAACTATTGCTAATAACAAAGTAGTAAAGCTGAAGATTCTAACACACAAATGACCTTCAAACTTATAACAGAGATAAAACCTTCAGTTCAAACGATAATCATATTAGTTTCATTCTTCATTGTACTTATTTCTAATTTTTTCAGCCACAAAGCTTTAGAAAGACAAAAAATAAAAGCCCCCAACAATCACTTCAACTGGGTAAAACAAAAAGTATATTTTTCGCTCAAACCCCCATTTTTAGCATAATTATTTCTTGTATATGTAGCTAAATTTACCATTTACTTCCAATTCTTCAACCATATAGCTAGAAAATGAAATAAAATTCAACTGGGGTTTAACAAAAAGAAGTTTTCCACTTAAAAAAAACATTTTTTACAGGGAAACTTACAGGCATCGATAGCATCATTCATCATATCATCGTCTTCATTGTAAAAATCACGTTTTGCTTTTTTTGGAAGGTTGTTATTTTCCTTCTTTTTGAAATTGCCTGCTTTCTTTCCCATTATGTATAATACTGTAGGAATGAGGCAAAGGGTTTAAGAAACAAAAGAGGTTAAAACCCTTTTCAAGAGATTTATTGCATGAACCAAAAGAATAAAAAGAGAACGGCCGCCAAGGGTGGGGGACTGGAGTTGAGGCCGCGACGGGAGGGTTTTTCTTTCTTAAAGCAAAGGGGAAGATACCGAAAAACAGAGATAATAAATGTACATATAAGAAGAAGTTGAAATAAAAATATTAAAAAAGAAAAAGTTATAAATATCATTTGTTGAAATAAAAGTATTAAAAAAGAAAAAGTTATTAACCAAAAATACTAGGAAAATCTTTTTAAATTTTATAATAACAATAGCCTAATTTATAACTCGTAATTGAAAATTAGCCACAGTTTCAAAAGTAATTATAATTTGGCTATCTTTTCATGTAAAAATACCCTTAAAATCCAAAAATTTCAGCATTATATGCCATAGTTCAAAATTTTTTACATATAAGATTCGAGCATAATATGTTGAAATTTTATAACGTATTAGAGTTCGAGCAGAATATGATGGAAGTTTCATAATCCAGCATATTATGCTGAAACTTTTTGTGTTTAGCTATGATATTTTTATCTAGATTTTATTTCGCATAAAATAGTTGCTATTTTTTATTGACTTTGCAATTGATAACTATTTTTCAATTATCAATCTGAATATTGTCTAGCACATCCACTAGACACGTATAGTTATTTGTGATGCAGTTTTTTGAAATTTCCTGGTATTTTTTGGTTACATCATTTTTTTTTTCTTTTGCAAATTCCATTAAATCTAATTACCAATATTGATGGAGATCAAAAGTGCTCATCTTTAGTAGATTTAGAAGAATTAAAACTACCATGATGTTATAAAATGAAAGCAAAATAGAACAATATAGTAATGAAGACAAGACATGCAGAAGGAGAATATATATGTTCTCTTGTACAATTCGAGCTTACTTATAACTGCAGCTGGGACCGACTTCAAAATTTGCACAAGAAGTGCAGAGTGTAGTATGAGTACTACCGACACCATGTACTCTGTAAATGCCGAACCTAACCTCGCCGAAGTAGTGACGAGGCTAAGGCGGGTCACCTACACTACAACTTGTACGCAGTATTTAATAATGATAGGAAATGAAAATACAGAACAGGATTAAACAGTCAACTGAAAATAATTACTACAGCCTCAAGAAATGAACCAGTGTCGTCCAGAATTACCAATCCCTAGAATTTCAAATAACAATATCGAAAACCAACACAACTCAAGGAAATAGAAACATATAGGTTGTTGCGGTGCGCAACCCGATCCCACCATACAATAGAGAATCCTTCCTTATTTCACCGTATATATATATAATATATATTGCGGCGCACAACTTGATACCACCATATATCAATATCAGTATCATGATTCACCCCTTATTTCACCATATTAATCCATCATTATTCCTTATGTTGCGGCGTGCAATCTAATCTCACTGTACAGTACGAATACACCCTTATTCCACCATAGCAATCCATGCTTATTATACATGTTGCAGCGTGCAACCTGATCCCACCATATCAGTACCAAATACTCAATGTGAATAGTCAGATTAACAATCCAAACCACGAAAACTATTACAATCAATAATTACCAAACTGAACCAGGGAGGAAAAACCTTGTATAACACAGGATGTTTTGAATTATTAATTAGTTGTTTTCGATTCACCGAATCCTACCTCTTTTAAAATCTACATAAATATTACTACACAGCAAGACAAATCCAGTAATCGACAATTAGAAGGTACAAGTAAGTCAATTTAAGTAAATAGGAGAGAATCATGAAATTGTGAAAAGAGCTAACATCATTCAAAGTAGAAGATATTGATTAACAGGTAGCAGTTAAGCATGAAAAGCAATGGAGCATATAACAATTAATACAGGGAAGGAAAAAATTAAGGAAAAGTAAAAAAATCAAGGAAAATAAATAATTCGGTGGTGTATAAGCACTCGTCACCTCGCATATACGCCGCTCACATGAAATTCATATAGCACATACTCCAAGGGTTCCTAATTCCCTCAAATCAAGGTTAGACACAATACTTACATTGCTCTAAAGACCACTCAAAGCTCAACCACAACTTTTCCTTTCAAACAAGATGAACCAACAGTATCTAGAAAATTACCAACCAAATAGTTCAAAATAAGCCTTAGAAATCACCCATTATTTCAAAAGATTAAATTTAGATCACTATAGAAAAAGTCAACAAAAGTCAACTCCTGGGCCCACTGTCACGACCCAAAACTAAATTCTGTCGTGATGACACATATTGTGGTACTAGGCAAGCCGACACACTTCAAAAACACTTCGATATTTCGTTAATGGATAGGTTAAAGTTATTCCATACTAAAAACATCATATAAGAGTTCAAAAAAAAATTGCGGAAAGATAGCCTGATATCAGGGTTTCACTAAGTCATGAGCATCTACAGCCAATCTAGAGTCAAAGTTTATAATAGTCCGTCAAATGCCATAAAAATAGAAAGAAAGACAACAATGGAAGGAGAGCCAAGGGTTGCAGACGGTGTCAGCTACCTCGTAGGTCTTCGAGTAGTCAACCACGCACGAGCTCAACGATCCTTGCGACCGGTCTCACTTGAATCTGAACACAAGGTGCATGGAGTAACGTGAGTACTTCCAACTCAGTAATTAACAGAAATAAATAGGAAATTGAGAAGTAGTGACGAGCTATGCAAATACAATTATCTCAATATCTTTCAAATAAGAACAGTCATGCTTTCAAATTCATTAGTTTAAGTCACATCAGTTCGTGCTCAAGTAAACCAGATATCACATGTACAAGAAATTTTTACAACGAGGACAAGTAACAACTAAGTGCAACAATTAACTGAAAGCAGGTACAATCTCTCAAGGCAACAGTCGCTTAGCTCATCTCAACAGCTCAATCACGCGGCTCTCAGCCCTCAATAATCATACTCAATGGGTACCTGCGCTCACTGGGGGTGTACAAACTCCGGAGGGGATCCTTCAGCCCAAGCGTTATATCACTGCAGCATGCAACCCGATCCAATACATAAATAGCCATAAGGCTCGTTGCGGCTTGCAACTCGATTCATTATAAATAATCAGCCCGAAGGCTCGTTGCGGCGTACAATCTGACCCAATATATACTCATATAGATCACAACTCGGTACTCAGGTCCTATCTTAGTCACCAACCTCACCAGTCCCTCGGACTCTCAGAAAGCATAGAATTTAGCCCAAACAGAGATAATAATGTGTATCAATGATAAATAGGAGGGGACTTCTGACACCTGTTCTACTTTTGGAAGACCTTGTGTTATATTACCAGATCTCGATTTTTCATATATAAATGTAACTAATGTATCCTATTCGTAAATGGTTTCCCCGTAATGGCCATGAACAGTTGCTCCGGAGGTAAAATACGCAAGTAATATCATGACTGAGAACAAAATAGCAAATATCAATTAATTCAGCAAGTACATGACCTCACGGGTCTCAATAGTGATATCACAAGGCCTAAACAGGATTTCTAAGATGAAAGCAACATTGTCTTCAATACTATCTGAATCTTCTTTTCACATAAAAGTTACACGTCTCCTATGTGTTGAGTCACTCAATTTTTATCAAAGATATCATCGACCCCCAAATGCAAATAGATTATTTGAATAACAAACTTCATGTAATGCCCCGCATTTGCAAAATAAATAAAACCTTGACAATATTTGTCCGAATAAAAATATCTATATCAAGCTGGATTTATTTTGTATTATAATACCAACCATATTATAATATCTCCATATAGGAGTAAAACTATATCTCGCTAGCATATTGTTATACTCGTGATTCTAGCAAGATACATTAGTGCACCAATTTTGCACTAGACACAAAATAAATCATGTCCGTCATGATTACTTTAATCCATAAAAGGATTTGGTGAAGCTTTATTTAATTAATTTTTTGGTAACATTTATATGCTTCAAAACAGTTTAAATCTTTCAAGAATATTCATTATACACATATCAAACTTTTTAGTGTATTGTCAGACTAAAATCTGAAATGATTTTATATACCATAAGAGAACACGTCTCCATATAACTAATGCCAAGATATTCACAAAAAATCTTGTGCCACAAGTCGTCTTTATATCTATCGGCTTGATTTTTCATATTACTTTTTGCACAAGAATATATTTGTACCTCCACAGGCTTTATACTTCAGGTATTGAGACTATCCGTCTAACTTCATATTTTTCACGTGAAGTCAAACTTGATTGTGTATTTTTTATTTGGTCTGTCATTTATATGTCCGTATTCTATGACCGATTTGAGCTCGAAATCTTCATCATCATTCTATTATTGAGCGCTTTATTGTATCAATGATATCATCGACCATCTTGATCATTTGCTCCCCCCCCCCCTTCTTCAAGGAGATTTATCTTTGGAAACGAGTGGTCTATTATGCTTCATGTGTACCATAGACTTTGTCCATCACAGGCTTATTCTATTTAGAGCATTTGCAGCTAGAATATGATATTTTACTTTGGGTAAGCAAATGTGCCTTACAACATTTTGCAAATAAGTTTATTTCTTGAATTTCTAGTTCATATTTTCTTGTACGAGGATCCAGAGAATTCATTTTATGTATAACATTCCAGCTGCCAGTTTTCTTCCCCTAATGTTGGGATCACCAACATATATTTGGGTACCTATATTTGTGTGTTATGGTGGAGCTAGGGGTGTACATGAGGCGGTTTGGTTCGATTTTTTTATTAAACCTAAATCAAAGCAATTTTGTCGGTTTACTAAATTTATAATCAAATCAAACCAACATAAACTCGATATTTTCGGTTTCGGTTTTCTCGATTTTTCAGTTTATTTTCGGTTTTCCTTTTTTGTTTTATTGTTCTTGAAAAAAAGATCAAATAATCACCAATTATTCACATGATTACTATTTTTCTTAATAATATATGGGGAATACCAATAATTCGTATGAATTATAATTTCAGGACCTTCCATAATAGAAAATGACAACAAACATGTAACAAAGCAAAGCACTGTAAACTTGATAAACTTCAACACTAAAAGAATCACCAATTTTATTAGTAAAATGACAAGCAGGAAGCTCGTGTGATGTGGGGGAAGGATTTTTAATGTTTGGGGTTCTTTGAGTTTGAAATTGGAACATAGGGAAGATATGGAATAACCTATTTTATTGTCTTTTGTCTTGTTGAGTTTTAGTTTGGGCTTCATGTTTAGGTTGTGCAAATATAATCTACTTAGTGAATAGTGAATTTACAAGCCCACAATTAAATAATATATCACGACATTGAAAACTATAAAATAGTTTAGAAAATACTTACAAATTAGATTTTAATGATTATTTTTATGTATAAATCTTTTAAAATTTATTTATATATAACGTCGGTTTGGTTTGGATTCGATTTGACTTATTTTTTATTAATGTTAAACCAAACCAAGAGTGATCGTTTTTTTTATTTTCCAACACCAAACCAACCAAACCAAACCACAAGTCGGTTTTTTTCTTCGATTTGACTTGGTTCGTCGGTTCAGTTTGGCTCGATGGTTTGCTAGGTGGAGCAATTGAAATATAGACCGCACAACCAAATCCTTAGATGGGAATAAATTGGTTCATGACCCTGAACCAATCGCGATAGGGAGAATTTATGGAAACATGTTGGCTTGATGCATATAAGTACTTCTACATGTTAAATCACGCATCACATATCAAATTTTGTTTTGAAAATTTTGTTCTCATAATCAATGGTTTAGTTATAATTAGATGTATACACTTTCTGCTAAACCATCATAAATTTAAACTAGTGTTATGAAGATAAATCATCACAATCTTATAATTTGGAATTGTGTTGTAATATATATATATATATCACCTTTTATACGTTCCAAATATACAGGGATACAACTCCAAACACAACCTTAGTTGGTATAATAACCAATTTATCATAAGAATAAGCAGCACAAGAGAATTCATGAAGAATCTTCTATTTCTTCAATATATGCCAATGTGAATTCTCAATCAATTTGTGCATCTCATTTAAACTGGGATAGCCGAACTGGTAATGCCAACATATATTTATTCAGTAAATCTCTAATTTATTGTGGCTTGTAATTTCATCATCATGTTTATACTTGTGTAGTACAAATTGGAGGAGAGTCAGATAGTCTTTCATATTTACCCGCTATGATTTTAGTAATACAAAGATATCCAATCTTTTAATCATTTATAGTTTTAATATGCCAACCACTTTGGCTAATATCTTTGAAACTCAATTAGCTTCTTTTAGACTTACTACAACACTAATGCCATAATTTTATTCATCCCGATAGTAATAAATTCGCTCTTCCGGAGCTGTCAAGTAATTTTATACTACAAATTTTTATTACACCACCCAAGTGGTGAATATCTCCTCCACAGAGAAAATCATATTATTATTGTCACAATCAGAATCATTATAAGCAAGACTTTTTGCTTGCTTTACTTTTTGCCTTTAATAATATTTGATAAGGCTTGGAAAAATATTTTGACGTATCATAGGTACGCGACCAATGACATATTCATCCAGCCACATAATAATATTCATCGTCTTTATTTCCTTTAAACCTATTTTATAGGTGAGTTGTGAGATTTTAACAATCATGAGCGTATACGTGTTCATAAGTTTATTTGGTGAGGCCACATTCTCTTCGAAATGTATTATAATCATATGAACATATCTAATGACTTCTCAGTATAAGCTCATTGTTTTGCTTCAGTATTTTTTTTATATTTGTTTGTATGGTCCGCCTCAGCGTAATTTTAAAAGGGTAAGTATGCCTCTACTTTATTTTCCTTTCTTTTGACGGAGGATTGATAAAGCTTGGCAATTTTTTTAAACACATGTCGTTTATGTGCCAATGCCCTTTCATACCACATCAAAGACAAACATTACCTTCAAATTTTGAATGATTATTTTGAGAACCCTTAGGGGAGTTTCCCCCATGCAAGGTTAGACAAATCACTTACCTCGAACCGGCTCTAAATCAACCTGAAACCACGTTATTGCCACGAGTATTTGACTCCAAATGACCAAAATCTATTCAATTCAATTGCATAATGTAAATAACACTTCAAGTAACTAATTCTACAAATAAATTCTAAGCTAGTACATGAAATTAGGTAAAATAAACAAAACGCCCATCGTGTCCATGTCTCAAAATCGGGTAAAATTTATATTTTCAGAATCCTCATACTCTCACGAGCTCATGCATACCAAAATTATCCAAATCCAAGGTCAAATTCCCAATCAAAATTCGAATTCTAGGTCTAAGAACTTTCTTCCATTTTTTCCCCAATTTTCATCTCCAATCCGAAATTAAATGATAAAACTAACAATAGATTAGTGGAATATAACTAAAAAGGGTTAAGGAATTATTACCCAATGATCTTCTCTTTAAAAACTCCACAAAATCGCCCTACCCGAGCTCCAATTTGACTTTTTCCAAGTTTTGAACTAAACCCTCGATTCTGCCCCTTTTCTGACCAGTGAAACCGCATCTGCGGTCCCGCTTCTGTGGAGACATGGTCGCATCTGCGACATTTCATTAAATGGGACTTCCGCACCTGTGACTGCTTTACCGCAGATGCGATGCCCTGATCGCATTTGCGGTCAACTCTCTTCTAGCCTCAAACCGCTTCTGCGGCTGTTCGACCGCTTCTGAGGTCTCGCACCTGCGGTCCCCAAGCCGCAGGTGCGGTTATGACAGCAGACTTGAAACTTTAGCTGCAACTCTCAACTCCAAACCTTTCCGTTAACCATCCAAAATCAT
Organism: Nicotiana glauca; assembly: GCA_026770625.1. NCBI lineage: Eukaryota > Viridiplantae > Streptophyta > Magnoliopsida > Solanales > Solanaceae > Nicotiana > Nicotiana glauca. Next base: position 34,493 of record MU708659.1, on the reverse strand, counting down.
CCCAAGGCCTCCGAGACCTCAACAAAAGCACATACAAGACATATACCACTACCCAAACTTATACCAATCTTCAAAACACCTCAAACAACATCAAATTAACCAATTAGTATCGAATTCAAGCCTAACAACTTCAAAACTCTCAAAATACGCTTTCGATCAAAATATTTATCAAACCTCGTCCGCATGACCTAAAATTTTGCACACACGTCGCGTTCAACTCTACGGAACTACTCCAACTTTCGGAATTCCATTCCGACCCTCGGATCAAAATTTCACTATCGAACCGGAAACTTCAAATTTCAACCTTTGGCATTTCAAGCCTATATTAGCTACGAATCTCCAAGAAACAATCCGAACACGCTCCTAAAACTGAAATCACCCAACAAAGCTAATGGAACCATCAGAATTCCATTCTGAGGCCATCTTCACACCGTTCTGACTATGGTCAAATTTCCAAAACTTAAGCTCTCATTTAGGGATTGAGTGTCCCAAAACTCTCCGAAACGCCCAAAAATTCCTCCCGGCAACTCACAATAGCAGAAATAAACACGGGGAAAGCAGTTAATAGGGGATCGGGGCGTTAATTATTAAAATGATCGGTCGGGTCGTTACATCCTCCCACACTTAAACATTCATTCGTCCTCGAATGAGAATAGAGACATACCGAAGTAGTGAAAAGATGAGGGTAACAGCCGTGCATATCCTGCTCGGTCTCCCAGGTCCCCTCCTCGACCGGCTGACCCTGCTACTAAACCTTCACAGATGCAATGTTCTTTGACCTCAGCTTTTGAATTTGCCTGTCCAATATTGCCACTAGCTCCTAAACATAAGATAGATCCTTGTCCAACTGGACTGAACTAAAATCCAACACGTGCGACGTGTCACCGTGATACCTCCGGAGCATCGAAACATGAAATATCAGGTGAACTCCTGACAGGCTGGGAGGTAAGGCAAACTCATAGGCAACCTCCCCTACACGCCTCAATATCTCAAAAGGGCTAATAAATCTTGGACTCAGCTTCCCTTTCTTCCCAAATCTTATAATGCCCTTCATAGGCGAAACCCGAAGCAGAACCCGCTCTCCAACCATGTAAGAAACATCACGAACCTTCCGGTCCGCATAACTCTTCTGTCTGGACTGGGCTGTACGGAGTCTATCCTGAATTACCTTGACCCTTTCCAAAGCATCCTGAACCAGGTCTGTGCGCAGTAATCTAGCCTCACCCGGCTCAAACCAACCTACCGGGGATCTGCACCCCATACTATATAAATCCTCATACGACACCATCTGAATGCTGGACTAATAGTTGTTGTTGTAAGCAAACTCCGCCAATGGCAGGAAATGATCCCAAGACCCTCCAAACTCAATCACACACGCATAGAGCATATCCTCAAAAATCTGAATAGTGTGCTATGACTGTCCGTCCATCTGAGGATGAAATGATGTGCTCAATTCCACCTGAGTACCTAAATCATGTTGTACGGCTCTCCAGAACCGTGATGTAAACTGAGTACCTCTGTCTGAAATAATGGAAACTGGAATACCATGCAGAGGAACAATCTCCCGGATATAAATCTCCGCTAACCGCTCCAAAGAATAGGTAGTAAACACAAGAATGAAATGTGCGAACTTGGTCAGCCGATGTACAATAACCCAAATGGCATCGAACTTCCTCAAAGTCTGTGGGAGCCCAGATACGAAGTCCATGGTGATCCGCTCCCACTTCCACTCCCACTTCCACTCCGGAATCTCTATCTGCTGAAGCAATCCACCTGGTCTGTGGTGCTCATACTTCACCCGCTGACAATTAAGGCACTGAGCTACAAACCTAACTATATATTTCTTCATCTGCCTCCACCAATAGTGCTGTCTCAAATCCTGATACATCTTCGTGGCACCCGGATGAATGGAATACTGCGAGTTATGGGCCTCCTCTAGGATCAACTCCCGAAGCCCATCAACATTGGGTACACACACTTGACCCTGCATCCTCAACAACCCGTCATCGCCAATAGTCATATCTCAAGCATCTCCATGCAACACCTTGTCCTTGAGGACAAGTAAATAAGGGTCATCATACTGACTCTCCCAAATACTATCAAACAAGGAAGACCGAGAGACCACGCAAGCTAGAACCCGACTAGGCTCCGAAAGATCCAACCTCACAAACTGGCTGGCTAAGGCCTGAACATCCATCGCCATGGGCCTCTATATTGCTGGTAAATAAGCCAAACTCCCCAAACTCTCCACCCGGTGACTCAAAGCTTTGGCTACCATATTGGCCTTGCTCGGTGATACAAAATAGTGATATCATAGTCCTTTTGCAGCTCTAACCACCTCCTCTAGTGCAAAATAAGGTCCTTCTGCTTGAACATATACTGCAAACTCTGGTGATCAGTATAAATCTCACAAGGCACATTGTACAAATAATGACGCCAGATCTTCAAGGCGTGAACAATGGCAGCTAACTCGAGATCATGGATAGGATAATTCTTCTCATGAACCTTCAACTGTCTAGACACGTAGGCAATCACCCTACCGTCCTGCATTAATATCGCTCCAAAGCCAACCCTCGAGGCATCACAATAGACAGTATAAGACTCCGAACCGGTAGGAAATACCAAAATTGGGGCTGTAGCCAAAGCTATCTTAAGCTTCTGAAAACTCTCCTCACACTCTTCTGTCCAATGGAACGGAGCACCCTTCTGGGCAGCCTGGTCATATGGGCTGCAATAGATGAAAACCCCTGAACAAATCGACGTTAATAACCCGCCAAGCTAAGAAAATCTACGGATCTCTGTAGCTGAGGATAGTCTGGGCCAACTCTACACTGCCTCCACCTTTTTCGGATACACCTGAATACCCACTTGAGACCACGTGACCCAAGAATGCGACGGAATCCAACCAAAACTCACATTTTGAGAACTTAGCATATAGTTTCTTTTCTCTCAAAGTCTGGAGAACTGTCCTCAAGTGTTGCTCATGATCTTTCCGACTCCGGGTATATACCAGAATGTCATCAATAAAGACAATAACGAATGAGTCCAGATACGGCCGGAATACACTGTGCATCTAATGCATGAAAGCTGCTGGGGTATTGGTCAGCCCAAATGACATAACAAGGAACTCGTAATGACCATACCGAGTCCTGAAGGCAGTCTTATTGATATCTGGCTCCCGAATCTTCAACTGATGATAGCCTGAATGCAAGTCAATCTTAAAAAACACACGAACCCTGTAACTGATCAAACAAGTCATCAATACGAGGCAAGGGATAACTGTTCTTCACTGTAACCTTGTTCAGCTGGCGATAATCAATACACATATGTATAGAACCATCCTTCTTCTTCACAAATAAGACAGGAGCACCCCAAGGTGATACACTGGGCCGAATGAAACCCTTATCAAGCAATTCCTGTAACTGCTCCTTCAACTCCTTCAACTCAGGAGAAGCCATACAGTATGGAGGAATAGAAATAGGTTGAGTGCCCGACAACAGATCAATGCCAAAATCAATATCTCTATCGGGCGGCATGCCTGGAAGGTCAGCTGGAAACACATCAGAGAAATCCTGTACTACTGGAATTGAATCAACTGTAGGGGTATCAATACTGACATCTCTCACATAAGTTAGATACGCGTCACACCCCTTCTCAACCATATGCTGAGCCTTAAGGAATGAAATAACTCTACTGGAAGTATGATCTAAGGTACCCCTCCACTCAACATGCGGTACACCTGACATAGCCAACATCACGATTTTGGCGTGACAATCAAGAATAGCATAATAGGGTGACAACCAGTCCATGCCCAGAATAACATCAAAGTCTACCATGCTGAGCAATAACAAATCAGCTCTGGTCTCAAAACCACTAAGAGAAATCAAACACGACTGATAAACGCGATCTACAATAAGAGAATATCCCATAGGAATAGAAACATAAATAGGGGAACTCAAAGAATCTCGAGATACACCTAAATGCGGAGCAATATAAGAAGACACATAAGAATAAGTGGAGCTTGGATCGAATCTGTGACAGAACAAAATAGTACTTATGATGACAGAATCGAAGGCGACAACCTCAATACGGGCAGGAAGGGCATAATATTTGGCTTGGCCTCCCCCTTGAGGGCGACCTCTACCTCCCCGACCTCCACCTTTAGCTAGCTGGGCAGGTGGGGTAGCAACTGGTGCTATGATCATAACTTGAGAACTCTGCGGGCATATTGTGACTGAGAAGTCTGTGGAGGTGCACCCCTCCTAAGTCTGGGGAAATACCTCACCATATGACATGTGTCACCAAACTCAAAACAAGATCTGGGAGGACGTGGAGGCTGTGACTGGCTCGAGCCAGGTCTGCTGGACTAACCACTAGAAGCACCCTCTACAAGAGGCACACTAGATACTGGAGGTGCATAATAAGGCTCCCGAGGCCTAGGAGGAGCTAGAATACCACTGACTGCTGGAAGAGCTAAATGAACAGGGCAACTCATATAACCCCTACCATAACGACCTGCAGCTGGGGCACAGACACCATAATAATGGCCCGATTATCGAGACTTCTTGGCCTTCCTCTCCTTTCTATCCCTAGCATGCATACCCTCAATCCTCATAGCAATGCTCTCCACCTGCTAATAAGAAATATCCATCTCCAACTCACGAGCCATTCTAGATCTGATGGTGGGAATAAGCCCCTCAATAAACCGGCGAACCTTCTCGCGAACTGTAGAAAACAAGGCTGGTGCATGTCTAGCCAAGTCGGTGTAATGGACAACATACTCCGAGATAGTCATAGTACCCTGGCGCAAGTGCTCAAACTCTGCATGCCAAGTGTCCTTGAGGCTCTGGGGAACATACTCTCTCGTGAACATATCTGAAAACTAAGCCCAAGTCAGGGAAGCTGCCTCATCCAGACTGTCTAACTCATAAGCATGCCACCACTGATAGGCGGCTCCTCGAAGCTGGAAGGTAGTGAAGGAAACCCCGCTCGATCCCGATATAACCATGGTACGGAGGATACGGTAGCACTCCTCTAGAAATCCAAGATCATCATCTGAGGCTAGTCCACTGAATATAGGAGGTTGATACTTCTTGAACCTCTCAAGCCTCTTTTGCTCCTCCTCTGAAGCTACTGCCCTCTCCTCGAGCTGAGCTGGGGCTACCGGTTGTGTAGGGATAATCTCTGGAACCTAATCAACATGCACTCGCTGCTCAGGGGTGGGGGCGGCAGGAGTTTGTGCTCCTCTCCCGGCCTGGGATGTAGCTGCAGTAAGGGGAAGCAACCCTGCCTAAGCTAGAGTGGTGTACACAGTCATAAACTACTCCAGAGTCTCCTGGAGTGCTGGAGTAGTAGTAGCAGACGTATCAGGTGTCTGGACTCCGGCTGGAACTGCTATTGGCACCTCGGTTGTAGCTCGCGCGGGTGCTCTGGCTGTACCACGAGTGCATCCTCGGCCTCTACCCCAGCCCCGACCTCTAAAGGCTCCAGTAGGGGGCACGGGTGTCTGATTATCTCGGGTAGCACATGGCCTCACCATCTGTGAGAGAATAGAAGACAGAAGTTTAGAACTGTGATATCAAAATCTCGCACGACAAGGAAATCAAATGAAGTAGAATTTTCCTAACAGTTACATAATCTCTCGTAGGTAAGTACAAACGTCTTCATATCGATCCGTGAGACGCTAATAAACCAACTTGTGATTCATGACTCCTTGAACCTAGTGCTTTGATACCAACTTGTCACGACCCTAGTTCTCCCTCCGTGAACTATCATGATGGCACCTAGTCATTACGACTAGGTAAGCCTAACAATGTGGAAAATAAACAACATTTGTGGAAGAAATAATTAAAAACCAAAATAGTGAAATAAAACAGTGTTTGAAATGCCGCTCGGCGTACACAATATCAACTCTCAAAACTAATAACATTTCCCAAAACCTGGAATCTCATGATCACAAGCCTTTGAATGTCTACAAGTATCTAACTCTAGAATATCTAACAAAGAAAGGAAATACAGAAGGGCTAATACTTAAGGGAAGAGTAGAAAGGGATTATTCGGTCTGCGAACGCGGTAGATATACCTCGGAGTCTCTACAAGCGCCTTGCCTCAAGCGTGGTAAGTCTGAGTCGCAGTACTTGGATATGGACATGAAAAAATGCGCAGGAAGGGCATGAGTACACCATATCGAGACTCAGTAAGTGCCAAGCCTAACCTCGGTCGGGTAGTGACGAGGACGGTCAGGGCCCTACTGAGGTTAAAGGAAATACAAGATATAGTAACAGTACAGATTAAGACAGTATACTTAAGTGCAACAGTAAAAGGAAACACAGGATAGAAGAAACAATATCAACTTCAATAGAAATAAAGTAATCACAGAAAAATAAATACAGCTTAACGTAGAGATAACAGCCGGGGGATCTCCCAGGATACCATCCTGTAGTCCCCAAATATAAATATCTAGTGGATCTCCCGGGTGCACTCCCATAGTCCAACTCATAAATGCTTTAAGGATCTACTGGAATACCACATTGGTAGTCCCAAATATAAATACTCAATACTGGGGGAATCTACCTGGTGCAATCCTGTAGTTCCAATGTAAAAGTGTAGGGGATCTCTCGGAATACAAATCCGTAGTCCCAAAGTAAACATACATGGGGGATCTCTCGGGATACCGTCCCATAGTCCCAAAGTAAATACACAGCAGCAACAAGAATACTCAATTCAATCAAATTTCACACCAAGGTAAAACATGTATTTCTAACCTAGCATGTTGCACATAATTCAAATAGGGCAGTAGAACAAATAACCAGTTAAATCAATTAGACATGCTTCCCTAAGCTAACAACAGGCCTAATTTGCAAGTAGTATAAACGGAAAGGAAAACATAATTCTAAGTACTTAATGGAAACCAGATTTTTCAATAATTAGCACACGTACGCACTCGTCACCTTACGTACAAGGTATTTCAAACATAAACAATACCAAATCCTAAGGGGAGTTCCCCCATGCAAGGTTAGACAAGCCACTTACCTCGAACCGCCTCCAAATCAACCTGAAACCACGTTCTTGCCACGAGTATTCGACTCCAAATGGCCCAAATCTATTCAATTCAATTGCATACACTTCAAATAGCTGATTCTACAAATAAATTCTAAGCTAATACACAAAATTAGGTAAAATGACCAAAATGCCCCTCGGGCCCACGTCTTAGAATCTGGTAAAATTTATATTTTCAGAATCCTCATACTCTCACGAGTTCATGCATACCAAAATTATCCAAATCCAAGGTCAAATTCCCATTCAAAATTTGAATTCTAGGTCTAAGAACTTTCTTCCAATTTTTCCCCAATTTTCATCTGTAATCCGAAATTAAACGATAAAACTAACAATAGATTAGTGGAATACAACTAGAAAGGATTAAGGAATTATTACCCAATGAACAAAATCACCCTACCCCGAGCTCCAATTTGATTTTTTCAAGTTTTGAACTAAACCCTCGATTCTGCCCCTTTTCTGACCAGTAAAACCGCATCTGCAGTCCTGCTTCTGCGGAGACATGGTCGCATCTGTGACATTTCATTAGATAGGACTTCCGCACGTGCGAATGCTGTACCGCTTTTGCGGTGCCCTGACCGCATATCCAGTCAACTCTTTTCTAGCCTCAAACTGCTTCTGTGGTTGTTCGACCGCTTCTGCGGTCTTGCACCTGCGGTCCCTAAGCCGCAGGTGTGGTTATGACAACAGAATTGAAACTGCAGCTGCAACTCTCAACTCCAAACCTTTCCATTAACTACCCGAAATCATCTCGTGGCCCCCGGGACCTCAACCAAAAGCACACACAAGACATATACCACTACCCAAACTTATACCAATCCTCAAAACACCTCAAACAACATCAAATCAACCAATTAGCATCGAATTCAAGCCTAAGAACTTCAAAACTCTCAAAATACGCTTTCGATCAAAAAGTCTATCAAACCTCGTCCGAATGACCTAAAATTTTGCACACACGTCATATTTAACACTACCGATCTACTATAACTTCCGAAATTCCATTCCGATCTTCAGATCAAAATCTCGCTATCGAACCGGAAACTTGAAAATTTCAAACTTTGACATTTCAAGCCTAAATTAGCTACGGACCTCCAAGACACAATCAGAATACGCTCCTAAACTCGAAATCACCCTACGGAGCTAAAAAACAATCGAAATTCCATTTCAAGGCTGTCTTCACACAGTTCTGACTACGGTCAAATTTCCAAAACTTAAGCTCTCATTTAGGGACTAAGTGTCCCAAAACTCTCCGAAACTCCCAAATATTTCTCCCGGCAACTCACAATAGCAGAAACAAACACAGAGAAAGCAGTTAATAGGGGATCGAGGCATTAATTCTTAAAACGACCGGCCGGATCGTTACATAGGTGTTACGCCCCAACCTCGGGAGGTGCGACCGGCGCTCAATCAAGTGAACCCGACTGAGCAAGCCTTACCGAACACTTTCTACCCTAAATCAATATGAATATGTAACCCATGCCTTTCATTAATTTAGACGAGAATACATGGTGCATACTGCATCATTGGTTTATTTCATATCACAAAGATTTACCGTACATAAGCTAGCTTCACGGATTCTATAGGAGTTACAGTTTATAGAGATCATAAGTTTAGGATTACAACATATATAGTGGACTCCCCGAACACCCGTACATAACCCACACTAGTGTCTTTGGAGCCTCTAAGGATACAATAGATAAGCATAACTATGCCGACAACAAGGCCCTGGCTATACCTCAAAAGTGGAAAGTTGTAATAACAAAAGATACACCATATACAAAAGATACACCATATAGCCCCATGGAAGATAAAGGGGCTCACCGAGACTTCGAGTAGAAAAATGCTCCGCTACACACGATCGACACTATCCACTATGGAGCCACCTACAATCATAACACGAATGTAGCGCCCCCAGCAAAAGGGACGTCAGTACATTTGAATTGTACTGGTATGTATAACTGAACGCCATTTTACTAGAAATAACTATTAAATAGATACAAGCAATTAATACGGGCAAATCAAAGAAATAATTCATATAATCTTCCATACAATTTCCACAAAATAGATTTGGGCATATCTATCACGTGTTCACCACTATTCTCATTACCACCGCCATCTCGAGCGGAGTCCGGTCACAACCCGACCGGCTAGGTCACCTCATTAGAGGCATTACTCTTAATCAATAATTCATTTCCCTTATCCGGAATTCAATATCAGCACATCACCACCATGTGTGCGTCATGGTGTCCGATTACGACCCGATCGGCTAGGTCACCTCATTGGAGGCATTACTCCATTCTCATTAGTCAATACTTCAAATCTTTATCCCACACATATCATAACAATTCCTGGGGCACTCATGTCCACCATCACCACATTGTTTCCTCTTTTCAATATTCATCTTACAAGTTGTATCATAGATACATATATCAAGTATAATTCAAGTTGCAATCACAGGTAAGTGAGCACATAGCTAGCATGAATAATTATTTGTTTCAATGTTGGCTTATAGCCCAAGTATTTCAACACATAACAGTACTTTTCATCATTTTCTAATTGTCGAGATTGGCACATTATTCACATTGAGGCACACCCTTCACGAATATGTATATAAATATGCACATCAATTAATGCGTAATAACAATCAATACACTAGCCAATTCAACTCTTACCATACTTTCGTAAATGACGACGGAGCTCAATTTCTAATAAAAAGGGGTTTTAGCCATACATACCTCAATAAAGCTTTTCCTTACTCTTTTACAAATTTCCGGAACTCTTAACACTTCGATATATTGAGTAAGAATTACAAATTAAATCGAGAATTAGAGACGAAACTGAAGTTCTAGCTTGGTCGAGCATATCATCAAATATTAAAGGTGCATTGAGATCTTAGCCCTTTTTGTGAGGAATTTCTATCATTTTATACCCCCAATTGCCTTCTTTTTAGTTTTCTACCTTCCAATATCCTATGGTTTGACATGCATGTAGAGAATATCATTCTTATACTCTTGAATTACTTCTCTACTGGCCTCATGTATCTAAGTGTAGAAATAAGAGCTGAGGTTATGAATCTTACCTCTTGGGAATGAAAATTTAGGTGTCTTCACTTGATTTTCTTCAATGTTTTAGCAAGGCTCAAGGAGAATTTGATGGGAGACACTTCCCACCTCTAAGACCCTCTCTCTCTCTCTAAAAGTCTCAGAAGATATGCTTAAAATGAACTATAATATCGAATATATTGATAGGGAGGTCGGGTTAAAAATTAGAAAATTGGAGCCCCGAGTCAAGTATGCGATCGCATTTGCGATCGTAGAGTAAACATGCGGTCCGCATAATGGACCGCAAAATGCTCCCCAAAAATTAAACATTCTGACTCAGTCTGCGGTAAAAATGCAATCCGCATTCATGTTCTGCGGTCGCAAAGTGCACCGCAGAACTGACCCTCGCAAAATTCAAAGGAAATTATGCGACGACTATGCAGTCCGCATTTCGATTATGCGACCGCATTTCGACCGCATAACTGACTTCAATTTTAACCAATATTCTGCCTCACTCTGCGGCAGATATGCGATCCGCATTTCGATTATGCGACCGCATTCTGGACTGCATTTCTTGCATTTTTCAGGAAACTTATTCTTGACTTTTTAATGCATTATTCAATCCAAAAAGGTCCGCGCCGCGGACGCATGCTCCTAACTTAGCACCACGGAATCCGGGTTTTTGAGTAGGGATTTCACGGGGCCTTACAATAGGAAAGTCACATATTAATATCATAGTAATTTAATTATGAAAAAAGTATAGAAAACCCACAATGAGTTAACCTATACTTCAAAAGCGATATATAAATAAAATATATCCAGACCAAATACATTTGAAATGGTGGTACTACTCTTACGTTTTCATCAGAAATATATAAGGCTTAAGAATTATATTTTAATGGTGATAGTTACAATAAATTCATCTTATAAGTCTGAACAATTAATATCATGTTAGGATAAATTCTTTCACATGCTGTAATTTATCCTCCATTACCATTTGTCATGGGTAACGCTCCATAAATTCGGATTAGGTATGGATGTGTTAAATGAGTATTAATGGGACCTTTTAGGCACGTGAAGTACTATCGGGATGAGTATGGTGAAAATATTTATTTTAGAATCAAGACGGAGAGTAAGGCACTTTAAATTCGATAGAATCAACTAATTTTACGGGAGGTCCGTCTTACAGCCTTAGACAGTGCAAGGCTATGAAAATTCATAGCCTTAGATAGTGCAAGGCCATGAAAACTCACAACCATAGATAGTGCCTTGCACACTGTCTAGGGCATTAACCTTAGCGCCCATGACAATGCAATGCCATGTAGTTTTGGCGACTCTGATGGCCTATAAGTATAAGGTCAGGTGGAAGGGTATTTTGGAGCTAGGATTTAGTGCTTTCATAGTGGATTCGACCTTTGGAGCAACTTAAGAATACAAGGTGAATTTTTATGAATATTTTAAGTCAATAACATCCTATTAACATTATTCAATCTTTGAAATCCCTAGAAAATCTTTCAAATTGTTCATGAACACCAAATTTTCCAAACGTTAGATTTTTAAGGAAAAACTTAAAGAAGGTATCCTAATTCTTCAAATTCATTTCTTATGAGTTGTTAAGAGTAGTTATAATATTTATTTCAAGTTGTTATGGTTGGATAATTGATTTCACAAACTCTAGTTCATGACATGAATAATGTTTTTGAGAAAATGGGGAAGAAAAAGAGTGTTCTTAGAAATGAAATTAAAGTATGCGATGAACCTATGGAATCCTTTTCTTGCTAAATTGAAAGTCTTCAACTAAGTAATCACCAAATTGAATATTTGAAAATGTTGTTTAATGAAGAGGATGAGTAGTCATTTTGGTGGTACTAGAGAATTAATATAGTATCATTGACGACTTTTATAACGACCCAACTGGTCGTTTTGAGCAATTACACTCAGGTCGACAATTTGAGGTAACGAACAACTTCATATTATGTGTATCAACTTGCTAGAGCAGTTTGGGAGTGAAACTGGAAACCTTTTATGTGAAAATATGAAAAAATATATAGTAATTTCTGTAGTTAAAATTTGTTTTTTAGTTGACTTTGGTCAACAGTTTTGGTAAACGGACTCGGATCTGTGTCCCGATGATCCCGAAAGATCCGCGGTAAAATGTGGGACTTGGCAGTTGTCACGCCCTGAACCTAGGCCTGGACGTAACATGACACTCGGCGCCTAACTACATGTGACCGAGCGAACCAACTGGCTGGCTGAATCAACATGTGATATCATAACATACTGAATGCAGAAGATAAACGAACACATGCTGATATACTGAAAGTCTGGATGATATAAATCAAAGCGCGGAAATACTAAAACAAGTCCGAAACATATATGTAGATACCGTTGCTTAACATGGAAAGCGTGAGACTCTATCTAACTATTACTCTAGTCTATGAAGCCTTTAATGAAATACTGAAAACACTGACTGTCTGAAAATACTGAAGGCTGTAAGGTAATGATAATGCCCCGAAAGAACTGGGGATCACCAAACAGCTGGTACGAGAATCCTAGCGTTCTAAATCATCAACCTGTAAATCATTACCTGCATTGTGAGATGCAGGACCCAGGCAAAAGGGACGTCAATACATTTGAATTGTAATGGTATGTAAAGCAACTGAAAGAAAGAATTATAAATGCTGAAATTGAAACTAAGCTGATAGCTGAAATGATAACTATTGAAACTGAAACTGAAACTGAAGTGAGAACTGGTAACTGAAAAGATAACTGATAACTGAACTGAATAAAGGAAGTAAGGATATGAATACTCCCTTTTCTGAATGATGAATAACCTGTTTATCTGAATATTAAACTGCGGCCTCATGCCAACTATATATATGTGCAAACTGCGGCTTCGGGCCCAAAGATGTATAAAGCATAAATTGCGGCCTCAGTCCCAAAGATGCATAAAGCATAAACTGCGGCCTCAGACCCAAAAATGCATAAAGCATAAACTGCGGCCTCAGGCCCAAAGATAGATGTTCAACACTCAGGAACTGAGAATCATACTGAAATACATAATGCTGAAAATACTAAATCATACTGAGTTACATGATACTTAAATGTTGAATCACACTGAGTTACATAATATTGAATAGGATTGGACTGAGACATATATTCTTGAACTGATTATGAACACTGAAACCTTAACTGTTTATCACATATTGAGTAAGCTATACTGAGACTCAAGGACATCAAACCCAAGTCTATATTGAATACGAACTGAGCTCACAACGTTCAGTATGAAAGTCATGAATGAGTTATGAAGCTAGAGAATTGAAGTTCTGAAACTATTCAAGGAATTAGGCTTATTTATATTTCTGAGGCAATTGGTAACGTCATAAAAGAAACGTAGTGTAGGAAGAATCATTAAAATTCTCAAACATAGAGAGTTAGCCTCACATACCTTAACTTCCTGATCTTGAGCGTAATACAACATTCGCCAACCTTTTAAACTTTAATCTTTTTGAAGTTCAATCCCTTTGAATTCAAGTTCTAGGGTTCCTTCTCTCAACAACGATGTCCCAATCAAATATCTAATGATATGGAGGGTTTACCCATGTTAATAAGATATTGGTAAATTAAAATTAACTTAGAATTACCATTCGAACTTACCTTGGGTGGTGGAAGGACCCTTAAGGAGTTAGGTTTTTGAGAGTTCTCCTTTCTAGAGCAAGTTTTTATGTTTTGGGGATGTGGGGGACGAAATATAGATTTAAAACGACCCCCCACAAGCGTGATCACACACCTGGAGACCTGCCCGCGCTACTGACCATGCTAAATGGCAGTAACACCGCCTCAAAATTAGATCGGTCGCGCTACGGGCGCGCTACCGGGCGCGCATATCGCATACTATTATGTAAAACGTGCATAACTTTTTACACAATGATCCGTTCAGGCTCAATTATATATCATTGGAAAGATATTTTAAATTCCTACAACTTTCATGCATTGAGTTTTCCTAAATTTCTTATACATTTGCACTAAAATCTAATAGAATACAAACCTTTTGCAAACTTAGTTGATTTTGTCAAATCTTATGCACCTCACTTTCCATCTTGATTTTGAAACAACTATTTTACCCATAATCATCCCGATAGAACTTCATATGTCCAAAATATAACCTTACTACTTCTTTAACTCATTCATACCTAAGATGAATTTTCGGGGTGTTACATTATCTCCCCCTTGGGATCATTCGTCCTTGTATGATTGTCCTGACTGTAACTTCTGCTAACGGACCTTAAACGGGTCTGGTGGAAACATGAACTTTCATTAACACTTTCATACTAAACTAAATGAATACATGATTACAGAATTGTTGAGATACTGAACTGAATGACTACTGCACTGGCTGAATATTGGTCTGTCATGGATACGTGAATACTGAACTAACATAGATATATGAATATTGAACTGGAATGAATATTTGAGTAATCTGAGTACTAAGCTGGCATGAATGTCTAAGTATTGGACTAACATGAGTAGCTGAGTATTGAGCTGACATTAGTATCTGAGTACTGAACTGACATGAGTATCTGAGTACTGAACTAACATGAGTATCTGAGTACTAAACTGACATGAGTATCTGAGTACTGAACTGACATGAGTATCTGAGTACTGAACTGATATGAGTATCTGAGTACTGGAAACTTGAATGTTATAACATGATACGTGAAATACTGGTTGTACCACCGCTAATTCTGGTGGCAACTCCAACTCATAAGCTATTTGACAGATCCTTCACAAGAATCTATATGGCCCCATATAGCAGGGACTATGCTTCCCTTTCTTCCCAAATCTCATAACGCCTTTCATAAGCAAAATTTCAGAAACACCCAATCATCAACTTGAAACTCTTGGTCTTTATGTCGCATGCTCGAATAGGATTTTTGGCGGCTCTAAGTCGTCTTCAAACACTTTTGAATAAACTTAACTTTCTCTATATTCTGATAAACCAAATTTGGTCCCAACAAATTCTCTTCACCAACTTTGAACCAACCAATTGGTGATCTACACCTTCGCCCATACAGAGTCTCTCACAATTCTATCTTGATACCAGAATGGTAGGTGTTATTATTAGCAAGGACAATGAGAGGTATGCGATCATCCCAGTTACTTTTAACAACAAGGACATATATTCAACTGTTTGAACAATGCGCTCTGCCTGGCCATCTTTCTGAGAATGAAAAATATGTGCCTAATCATTTCTGAAAGAACTTCTAAAAGTTCATTTCAAACTAAGCACCACAATCTGAAATGACGGACAACGAAGTCCCATACATCAGACGATTTCCTGAATGTACAAGTTGGTATAATCTCCTACTGAAACTTTATTTTTTACTAGCAAGAAGTGTGATGACTTGATAAGTCAATTTACAATCATCCAATCAAATCATAATTTTAAAATGAGCAAGATAATCCTGTTATAAATTTCATATTTACCATCTCCAATCAAAATATGTGTATTATGCGATAAAAAACTAGACTTTCTACTGCTCAACTTTCACTTGCTAGTAATTCGGACAATTGGCCACAAAGTCCGCGACGTTCCTTTTTCATGTCTTTCAACCAATAAATCTCCTTAGTTATGATGCATATTTGCAGAGCCTGGATGGAAAGAATACTTGGAATTATGGGCTTATAACATGATCTTCCCTTTTTAAGCCCATCTATGTCTGGAACACAAAATCTGTCTTGGTACCTCAAAGTACCATCATCTCCCCCTTATTCAAAAGCTATCGTTTTATACTTATGAATCCCCTCTTTCAACTGCAACACATATGGATTATCACATTGTTTCTCCTTTTCTTCGGCTACTAAGGGGAACAAGTCATGTTCTATACAACAACTCCGCCATCTTCGGAGTTTGAAGTCGAACTCCTATCTTGGCTGGTGAACTTCTTTTACTAGAGTTCTCTTATCTACCTCAATCATGAGTTATACTTCTTACACTTTATCTTCTTAAGCACTTCCTGAAACACTTATAGCATTATTGTGACCTAAGTCTTTTACATGTACTCTAAATTTTAGAGTCCCGTGCAATGGCACTACCCTCATAACATATAAATAAGCATGATTTTATAGCTTTTCTGTGATCACTTTATCATAAATAACTAAGCTCGGTGGTCATTCTAATCACTTTGTGTTTCTTACATATGCTAGACATAATCCTTGTTGTAATTATACAATTTTTCCTCATTACCGAACTGATTTTCTCTTTCATATCCCACGCTAACTATTCGAGTTTCAAATCTCTAACTGCACTTACTGATGGTTTTCACATCACCCCTTAGACCAAAGGTCTTATACACGCGAATCCTTTTTTTTTTTGGGATCCAAATAACTTTATTTATTTTCTGCAATTCTTTGCACTCTACGTCGATAACGACTCATCTTCCAACTTACTTCTGTGCTAGGAAAAACTAAATTATTCACATAACGGAAAGCTAATGTATTCTCAATAAACATACATAATCGTAATGATTTAACTCGACCCACACTGCTAATATTGGGAAACCCCTTTTCAATAACTCTTAAAGGGTATTCGTCTATAGTTTGCTCTCTCACTGCTAGATGGTTTTTTTTTCTTCCACTGTCACTGTGCTTCGGGTTTAACTTAAACTCGTTTGGGTTCTAACACATACGTTCGGTATTCAAACTGCCGTCCACACACTAGAGATAACCTGGCTAAGTGGATCAAATCTTACCTCTATTAGCTCTGCTAAAATTGCTAATTCATTGTATCTACTCAAAATTTACTTACTATCCTTTCACTACCCACCTGCTAGCATTATATTTTCTTCTCCTGCTTTGAATAACTAAAGTGAAGCATAATTTTACTCCTAACTTCCCTCATCATCTGATCATATTCTTTTGCCGCACACTATAATTCTTTTTGAACTATGTACATTGATCACACCTAGGGGAATTTCATTTGTCTTAAACAAAATTTGAAATATCTAACCCCAAACTTTCTATACACTTCAAAATCATATCAGATTATAAACATTCGGGGTAAACACTTAGTCATGTAACTCAAGGGGAATTGTCATATCCTTTATCTCACAATAATAGCTGCTTCATATAGCAATTCACTAACGTGGTACTTTCTAATTTTGATTTGAATAAATCTAAACAACTTAAAATTGTTCCCTAAAATTCACTATTGGCTTCTCTTGGTCCTTATTGCATACATCATATCTTCTAGTCATTTGCATGAGTGGTAAATCACATCTTTGGTAATAACAAATGCTTCTGACTCCTAGGTATTTTACCCTTAGGCTCTTTTCTGTCCAAAGCTATAGTGACCAATGTTAGGGTCTGACATCTGAACTATCATCATCCAACTTGTGGCTCCATTTCCAAGAATTAAAAATGAAATTGTTTCATGAGGTAAAACACATATGAATATGCTACCATACACAAACTTATCCTTCAGAGTATATCATTATCTAATAAATCACTTCTTCCGCCATCCGGTGAGTCTTCGATCTTAATCCAGACCTAACGTATGCGAAGGTTTCTCTATAATCATTGATACTTACATTGTCTTTGAGAACCCATATGCATCACTGTATACTCACCCGAATTTTGGTACATTGAAAATTGGAGATCTGGTAACTAAATAATTGATAATTAGCATACCGAATAACCATAAACTTGCTAGCTGAAAGGCCGCTAACTGGTAATTGAGATAAACTGGTAACCATAAAACATGATAACTACTTTTGTCCTTTCTGATAAGGTCATGCTCTAATTTGTACTACTATCCATTGCATCCCACTTCCAACATCCTCTCAAGTCTCATTTGTTACTAACTAGTACTCTATAATTATATTCCAATGGGAAATCATCCTCTCTAGAACCTTTTCTTGCCCGCCGCTTGGGAATTAAATACGCCAAGAATTCGATAGGAAGAGAAGATTATTGTCACGCCCCAAACTTGGGGAGGCGTGGCTGGCACCTGGTGCCGTAGTAGCCCGAGCGAACCACTATGTAACTCATTCATTCCTTTCGTAACTATCATGGACCAATATGTCCACAACTCGTAATGTACAACAATAAGTGGGAAAACAGTGTATCGATAAGCTATCGTTCTTAAAACATGAATACATATGGGCCGCCAAGGCCTCTGACATACTGTATAAAATGAACCTCTGTCTACAAAGCCTCTAAGAGTACATAAAATCATAAAGGTCAGGACAGGGTACCGGCCTACCCATAAGACTGTAGCAAAACTCTGACATGATGACTTATAGACTCGGCTGCACTCCGAATGAGATGGAGTCTTACCGATCCTTCACTGAATACCAATCTCGTCTACGATGAAGGCTCGTCAAACTGATTAGCTATACATGCAGGCATGAATGCAGCGTCCCCAACAAAAGGACGTCAGTACGAATAATGTACTGAGTATATAAGGCAGGAAAATATAAATAAGAATAGCAATGTAAAGAGAGATAGAGGAGATACAACCTGTAACATCTGAGTGCCTCTGGGGACTACTGATATGAAATGAATTATACATATATATATAAATAAACTTTTAAAAACATTTGCCTCTGTGGGCATCAT
>MU708655.1:5747-27381 GCA_026770625.1 Nicotiana glauca | reverse complement strand
TATATATATATATATATATATATATATATATATATATATATATATATGAAATAGAAAGAGTTGTCAGGTCCTGCGAATGTCAAGCAGCTACCTCAACAACTCTGATAAGCTCTGGAGTTAAAGACTGCTCAGCTAAGCCTCCGGTGTACCTGAATCTGTACACAAGGTGCAGGGAGTAGGGGTGAATACTAAGTACTCAGTGAGTAATAAGCATATAAAATGTCTGAAGATAAGAAATCCATGAAATGCCACAAGGTAAACCTAAGTCTAACAATCCGACACCTTACTACGAACCAACAACAACAACTAATAACAGCTAGCACAAGTAAATAACAATGCATGAATACAATGCAATGCCCATGACCGCTACGGCGCGTAGCCCGATCCATTTAACGTCGACGGTGCTCACTGGGGGTGTGTATAGATTCCGGAGGGGCTCCTTCAGCCCAAGCGCAATATAATCATAACATTCGCTGCAGTGTGCAGCCCGATCCATACTCAGTCCACAGTATGCATATGAGTCACATAACAGTTTCAATTTACTTTCCCAATTTTCAATTCATGAATAAGAATATAAATTAGTTATTTACTTCAAGAAAAGTGACTTAGTGTTTCATAACAGTGATTTAACACAGTACTGATATCAATGATTATATAAATCATGCTATCACAATGATAATCATCCTCTAAGGATACTACAGGTCGGCACAAGGCCCCAAATATGGCATTAAGTCCAGATATATTCAACACAGGGTGCGTATAAATCGCCAAATATAGAATTATTCTTGTTCGGGATGGACCAAGTCACGATCCCCAGTCATAACCAATCCCGCACCTGCTATGGGATATGAGTCACGCCCTACATAGCGTCACAATGTGATAAGCCGGGGTTTCAAACCCTCAGGCCATCATATACACCAACTACTCACATCTAACCGGCTGTAGAATGATCCGCAGTGCCTTTTCCTTTCGTATCGACCTCCTCGCATGTCGAATCTAGTCAAAATCACAACGAATACATAAATATGGGTTAAAGAAACATAACCCAATAAAAAATACCCAAAAAGTATTAAAATTCACGAAGTTGGTAAAACCCGAGCCCCGGGCCCACTTCTCGAAAAATTCCAAAAATCATACCAACAGATTCCTCGTCTCGCTACGAGTCCGTACATATAAACTTTACCAAAATCGGAGCTCAAATGGCCTTTCAAATCCCCAAAATTCGTTTTCAAAAACCAAGCCCTAGTTCTTCACAATTTCAACTTATTTTCATGGATTTGAGGGTTGATTCTTCATAAAAATGGTATTTGTAAGTCAAGAGACTTACCTCCAATCACTACCCGTTGAAAACCCTTTTCAAATCTCTCAAAAAGCTCTCTTGGTGGAGTAAAAATGGTGGAAAAATAATGTGGGTCGCGACTGAAATTAACCCTTAAACTGTTCTGTCTAGGCAACCCTTCTATGCGATCGCATCAATACCATTGCGATCGCATAGACCAAAAATTCTGCCTCCCAAAATCCTTCAATGCGATCGCGTAGCTCACCCCTACGATCGTATAAGCCTGAAAATTCCTCTTCTGCGATCGCATACAAAGCCTAATGCGATCGCATATGCCAATCCAGCCCCCCTCAACTTTTGCTCTATCCGATCGCATCCCCTCTCTTGCGATCGCATAGAGTAAATCTCTGCTGCAGAAATACCAGCAAACCAGCAGTCCATATGAGGTCAAAATCGATCCGTTAACTATTCGGAATTCACCCGAGGCCTTCGGGACCTCAACCAAATGCACAACTATGTTCTATTACTTCATTCAAACTTGCTCGTAACATAAAAACAATATCACAAGCATCAAAATCATCGAATTACCACGGATTCAAGCCTAAGTTAAACTAAAACTTCAAACTTGCATTTGATCTAAAACCCGACCTAAACACTTCCGAATGATCTGAAACTTTGCACACATATCAAAAATTACCTAACGGAGCTACTACAACTCTCGGAATTCTATTCCGACCCTCGGATCAAAATCTCACCTACCATCTGGAATTCGCCAAAATCCAACCTTAGCCAATTCAAGCCTAATTCTACGCCGGACCTCCAAATTCAATTCCGATTGTTTTTCTAAGTCATAAATCATCCCCCGAAACTAGTCGAATCATCAGAAATCCATTCCGAGTCTTCTAACTCATAAGTCAACCTTCGGTTGACTTTTCCAAACTAACCTTCTCATAAAGAGACTTGTCTCATTTCTAACTGAACTCTATCCAAATTACTTCAAATTCTTCAAACACATATAATGAAACATATAGAAGTATAAATTGGGGAAAGTGGGGCAGTAACTCCCGTAACGACGGGTCGGGTCGTTGCAGTTTAATGTACTGTAGATATGTTTTGAGCATCTTTCATTTTCTGCTCTAAAAGTCAAAAGGCTTGCTTTGGTGATACCGTTCGTTGTATAATTGATGTTTTTGCTCGAGTAAGTTTATCAGTGAATTTCGTGGATAGTTATATGCTATTAGGACATTTTTCGTCTCTCTGTAAAGAGCATTTTGTTGGATGTTGAGTGTTTCATATTTTTGTTTCTTATGGAAAATGTACCCGATCCCAAAGATCTATATAAGATGATTAAGTCATAATCTTAATTTGCTGTAAGAATGAAAGGTTTCTGATAAGGTGCTTATTTTAGTGGTTATATGTTTATGGAGAAAGGCTAGGAATACACNTTGACGCTTTAGCTCGAATAAGTTTATCAGGGAATTTCGTGGATAGTTATATGCTATTAAGACATTTTTCGTCTCGCTGTAAAGAGCATTTTGTTGGATGTTGAGTGTTTCATATTTTTGTTTTTTATGGAAAATGTACACGATCCCAATGATCTATATGAGATGATTAACGCATAATCTTAATTTGCTGTAAGAATGAAAGGTTTCTGATAAGGTTCTTATTTTAGTGATTATGTGTTTATGGAGAAAATATAGGAATACATGTTCATGTTCGATCAAAGTTCAAATTTATTTAGTTTAACAATGCACGTTCATGATTAAATGTATTATTATTATTATTATTATTATTATTATTTTGTCTCTAATCCTTAGCAAAGCTAAGGACTACAACATATACAATGAGCAAATTAAAGTACTAATACATCTAGCAACTATGTTTTCAGAACAAGTCAGATTAACAAGTATCATCGTGATTGTGGAAATGTTCGCGTAACATGACCATGATCCTAAATTAATTTGGAATATGCATTTGCGCAACTTCGATCATTCTTTTTCTTAATAATAATACGGGTTTTGGGCCTTCCAATCTATGTTGCATATTTGAATTAGGAGATTTTTCTTTTGTTCAAGTGTGGACCTGAGTTTGAAGCTCGAATTCCGCGAAAGGTTTTCTAACAATAGTAATTAATGATGCTAATTAATTAGGCCTTTTAGAGACGAATCCAATAGAAAATAATAGCTCCTTTAGGTTGGCCTTAAAATAAAATGAGTTGCGCCGCGCCAAATAAAATCACAAATTACGTGGCCCTCGTTAATTGCTTAACTAAAATACTTAGAATTTGGGGCGTGCCGTTTAACGGATTTCACGGCCCTCTGCAAAGATAATAACACGTTAGTCTCTTTAGGCGCACTTTAAATAATTTTGCTTTCCTAAATACGGGTGTGCATTTCATGCAACCCAAATCCAAATCCCAAAACGTCGAATAATAATGTGACGAGAATCCGGGTGCATTTATGTGACGTGATTCGAAACCATATTTTTAAACGGTGTTCACTTTCTTAAAAATTAACTAAAAACGGTAAATAATTCTAAAATTGCACTATAGGTTTTAACATGTACAAAAATAAGATAATAGGTCAATTATAACAGTTGAGCGACCGTGCTAGAACCACGAAACTCGGGAATGCCTAACACCTTCTCCCGGGATAACAGAATTTCTTACTCGGATTTCTGGTATGCGGACTGTTAAACAGAGTCATTCTTTTCCTCGATTCGGGATTTGAACCGGTGACTTGGGACACCATAAATCTCCCAAGTGGCGACTCTGAATTCTTTAAATAAATAAATCCCATTTCGATTATCTTTTAATTGAAAAAACTCCCTTTACTACACCCTCCACAGGGTGTAGTAGCAGAAAAAGGAGGTATGACAGCTCTGGCGACTCTGCTGGGGACTATAAACCCAGAACTGTGGGATCAAGAATTTGAGCTTGGAATATTTATTGTATTTGGCTTGTATATTATTTGATTTTTATTACATGTTTGGAACTAATGTGCAAAAATTGCTTTTACCGCTTTGATATTATTTGAACTGTATATATAAACTGTACCGAAACCCTTCTCTTCTCACCTCCGGGGATGTGCTTACTGGTTGAGACTCTCTATTCTGTTAGTGTCACACCCTGAAATAAGAAAGAGGCCGGATAAGTTACAAAGCCGAAAGATCTTGCAGGTCCCCGGTACTTAGCTCCCTCCTCGACTCGAGTTGTCCTCTCGGGTGCACTGTTTAGAACACATATCTAGGTTTTAAACCTAGAATAACTTGACTTCGTGCCGGATCCCTAGTAGGAACGCTTATCTGCATCATGTTGCATTTGACTTAGGGGGCTCAACACAGGGGTTGGGTCCGTCTAGGACAGGTAACCTATAATGAAAAAGACCATCCTGCTGCATCCTATTTGTTTTACGCATTTATTTGCTTCAAACTTGCATGCTGACCGGCTTCCGAAAATTGGAAATTTTGGAAATTTGTGAAAAAAGAAAAAGAGAAAAATAACAGTGTAGAGATATAGCTACTTATTTTTAGAAAAGCAAACTAATGCCCAAGTAGTGTCGAAACGTTGCCGAATTTTTGAAAAAAAAAGAAAGAAAAAAAGAGATAAATTTTTTATAGGGTAAATAAATGTCGTTGTTTTGCCGTGAATAAAGGTAATGCCATTCTTATCCAAAATAGCTGAATGTTCCCGAAAGGGATGCCGGAAGGCTGACTTTTCATAAACGGCCACCTTTGGTCATTTTTTTAGATTTTTGCCGGTTGACCACACAGCCTTAAAATCTTCATCCCCGGAGCGCTGAAAGGTCGTGTTCGGAAAACCGAGTCTTTCACTTTTGGGAAAAAGGGAAACTTACTTTTACTTTTGAGTCAAATGATGTGTTCAGAAAACCTTAATCAACTTAATAAATGTGCAGAATGAGCACGAATCAGATTCACATGAAGCCCTTATAAACAAGATCCCTTTGGGATTACATATGTGGTGGAATGACCTTGGCGAATCAGGGCAAGACACAGTCAAGTTGTACCTAGGAGGCCTTACTGGGTTGTTGAAGATCAATCCGAGGGGAGATATCATAAAGGCATTGGTTTCGTTCTGGGACCCAGCACACAATATATTTCACTTCTCAGATTTTGAGCTTACACCGACATTGGAAAAAATAGCGGGATACATCGGGGGTCACAAAATTCCCTTAAGAAAATAATATTTGATTTCTCCGAGGACCGTAACCATACATAGGTTCTTAGATGCTCTAAAGATACGCAGAACGGTTCATAATCCGGACTTGGCAGAGGGATTTTGTACCATTTCATTCGTGTACGACAGTTATGGCCATATCGGAGGGTTCAACAACCCAAAAAGCAAAATCTTTAGCAAAGAACACCGCCTGAAATGAGAAGAGCATAGGTGTATTGCGTTTATGGTGGCCTTTCTGGGACTTCTGGTGTTTCCTAGAAAATACGGGAAAATTGATATACAAGTTGTCGGGGTCGTCGGTACTTTTCTCACTCAGGATAAAGACACTCTAGCACCCATGATAATAGCCGACATCTTCCGCGCTCTTATGGATTGCAAAGCCGGAGGGGATTTCTTTGAGGTTTGCAATATACTGCTGCAAATGTGGATGATTGGACACTTATGTCATCACCCTTAATTTATGAGCTATGGGTCATCAAAGAAGACATGTATAGAAGAGTTTTCTACAAGGGTTGACGGGATTAGTTTGCCAGAAGGGGTCACCTAATGGGTAGCACGCCTGCATTGTGTCATCGCAAGCCAGATAGAATGGACATTTGGGTGGTTATCTGTGGATGAAGTCATATATATGTCAGTGGCTAGATCACATCTTCTCTTGATAGGACTTAAGATCATTCAGCCTTACACTCCATATCAAGTCTTGAGACAACTCGGGAAATGCCAAATAGTGCCGCGGGAAGAAGATCTTAGCACTCAAGTAATTGAGATTAGCCCTGAAGGATAGTTTCCCAAAGCAAGAGTTTGCCGAGTCTGGAATGAATGTCAATACTTAAAAGCAAATACTTGCATGCAGGATCGGGCCAAAGGCGAAGCATCACCAGAATATCTTGCTTGGTATAGAGAGAACGTGAGCACCAAAGGCCAGCTAAAAGACCACACCGCCAGGAGTTTGTTGAATCATCGCAAGAGCAATAAGGTTGGTTAGAAAAAGAAAGGGAATACAGGTCCCGCATAGGAGCAATCGAAAAATAGGTCCAGGATCTCCGGTTTGAAAATAGTTTTCAAGCCGACTTCGACAAAGGGTATAAAAAGAAGTTAGCCCAAGAAAATGAGGCCTTGAAGACCCCAATCCGAGAGATGAGAATAGATGCCGACAGACAACAAAGAAGTCGGTCTGACGAGGGATTGATAAATGAGTTGAAAAGGCAAATCATTGAATGTTAAGAGGGTTTAAAAAGGTCTGAAGCTAGACTGGCAATGATCCGAACTAGATGGGCAAGGGGTACAGAAGAGTGGAAATTGCGTCTGCGACAGATGAATAGGGACTACGAGGGGAACATCTCTATGTTGAGAGAAACAATATCCACCCTCGAAGAACGTCTATTCAGGCAAGACAGATATTTCAGAGCTGATAGGAAACGCTGTTATGACTTAATGGCGCAGATGGAGGAACAGATGCACAAATTCCAAGATCAACTCTTTCGCAATTCTCAAGTGCTGGGAGCAAGAAGTCAACAGATAGAGCAGCTGTTTAGCGAAAGAGACAGAATCAAGGAAAGAATTGAAGATATCAGGCACTACATCACCAGGAAGTGCCTAGCATGTGAGGATATGACTCGTACCACCTTCTTTGTTGCGATAATGATTTATGTCCGCCGGATCATGGAGGAGTTGAAAGGGTTGCAAATGGATCTTGCACAAAGGTCCGCGGCAAGGACGAACGATGCCTCGCGGACCCCAGGAAATTTTTGGGCATTAGAATGATGTTTTGAGTCTGTCCTTTTTGGTTTTTAAGAGTCTAGTTTTAAAATCATGGTGTTAAGTTTTGGGTCAAGCATTTTCTTGTTTAGAGTTTGTTGTGGAAATTTTGAATCATGTTTGTGAGCACGTGATTTTTACCCTAAGCAAATTATTCCCAAAAAAAATTCTAACAAAATGATTTTTCTTTATTTTTACAATTTTTGTGCATTTTGGTGTCATTTTTGATAATTGTTGCATTTTAGTATTAATTGTTGCATAATAATTCATATTAAAAATACAAAAATAAGCATTTTGCATTAGGAATTTAATTTCATGTTTTAGTATTAAGTAGGTATTAATTCGTGTTAAAACAATTCAAAAAAAATCCCAAGAATAGTTCTTAGGCAATTTTAATTGATAAATATTGCATTTAATTTTAAATAGTGGTATTAAATAATTTTAGGAGTTAAATAGTTTAATTAGGTTTTATTTTAGTTTTTACAAAATCAAAAAAAAAGTACAAAATACAAAAAAATAATAATAATAAAAAAAAGAAACATAGAAAGTTAAATAAAGAGAAAAATTGATTAATTCTACCAGCCCAAACCCCAATTTAGTGCTCTTGAATGCTTGGCCCAACACAAAACCGGTCTACCAGTCCAGCCCAGTACATCATCAACCCGGTTCAGCCCCTTTAATCAAACGATGGCGTATCAGGGCTGAAATAATCTGAGCCCTTGATTTATTCGGATCACACGGTCCAGGATCAATCTTCCAACTTTAATAAAAGTCTAAAGATTAACCCTAAAAAAAATAGAATCCATTCTCCTTCCTCGTACACCCCTTTGCCTGTAACGCCGTCGCCACCGCCACCGGAGAAAACGCCACCATCTTCGGTGGCTTCCAAACTTACACCCTCAAACCGCCTCAATACCCTCATCACAAATATCCTACTTTGTCCCTTCGAATCCCACTAGATTGGTTCGAATATTCAATTTTATTATCACCGTCTCCGCCGCCCACGGCGGCGACACTGTCCAAACTCAACCAACTTCTCACCACAGACTCTACCCTCCTTTCCCTCTCTATATTCACATCTGAAACACATTGAATCATAGCCAAAGCTCTAAAAAAAACAAACCTAGGCACCGCCATGGATTCCTTCGGCAGCGCCATGTCTCAAACTTCTTCAAAGTTATATAAGAAGTTCTTTTCACTTCCCTTTTCTTCTAAATCTGTAACTATTTGGTCAAATCTCAAGTCAAAGAGGCAGAACCCTAGAGGTCCAAGGTTCCCGAATTCTTTTCAAGATTGCATGAGTCTGAAGGTCGAATAGGTGGTATTTTTCAAAGGATTTTGTCCAATTAGGTATTTTCTTTCTTTCATTTTAGTTAATCTCTTCCTTCCTCTTCTTTTCTTTCTTCTGTTAGTTTGTGTTGATAGCATTATTTCTTAGGATAAAAAATTATTAATTGTTTGATTATAAACAAATTTGATAGACTTAATCATATTAGATCTAGGTTAATTGATAATAATCTTTGGCTGTTAGTTTGTTCATATTTTTGATTTAATATTTGACTAACAAGATTAGATTTGGGTTTATGATTAACTCTAGTTTGTTACGAATAGTTAGTATTAATTAATGTTTTTTTTTGTTTTTTTTTTCTGTTCGTTCAATAATTGTTTTAATGTTTTCCTATTTTTATTAGTTTTAATAAACTGATTAGCTTAATTTGATTTTGGGGGGTTAACTATGATTGATTAAGCTGTTTGGATATAGTTGTTAAAAAGAATTTAATTAGAATTTAAGTGCTAAAATTTTGTTGAAACAAGGATGTTTATAGCTGATAGTAATTCTGAAAATATTACAAGGGCATTTTTGGAATATTATAAATATGGGCAGTAATTGTAGGAAACTTCAGGGGTATTTTTGGGTAGAGAAAATTGGATTAGTAGTAATAATTATGCAATCTCAAGGGTAATAGAGGGATAAAAATGGGTAGTTTAGCAATTATTAAAGAGAAGTGAGGGTAGAATAGGGAATTCAAAGAGGTAAGAACATGGTAGATACAACTCGAACATTCTAGAATGAGTTTTAATAAATTAGAGGGTAGTAACTTATTTAACAAGTCAGAAATGAGGGGACTAATCTGAAAATACTGAAATTGAATTTCCCTCCAAATTTTAATTCTATAAATAGGCAGTTTCTGCCTTAAATCAAAAGTTTTTTCAGCCTCCAAAAATCCCCTCCAAAACTCTCTATAATTTTCAGATCTAGATCTTAGAATTCAAACCCCAAAAAGAAAAAACAATAGAAAATCTAATAGAAAACCAAAAAAATACAATCACTGTTTCATTGGAATTTTCAGTTTAATTTCAAGCCTTCATAGTTCAAAGTCTGGTGTTTGAGGTTTCAGAGGTTCATTAGACTAATTTCAAGTGGTTTTGGGTCCAGTTGAGATAGTTTTGGGTTGAGTTCTGGTCTGTTGAAAGCTTCAAGTGTATTCCAGTCCATTTGCGAGTTTAATAGGTTTAATTTGATGCTGTTCATCTATTACTATGCCTGGGATTAGTGTCATCATTTTTGGATTTCAAATTGTCTTCCTGTTGCTGTGACCTGCTGTGATCCTGCTATTTGCTCAATTTATTAGCTGATCTCCTCTCCTTCTTACTTGTATCTCAATTTCCAGGTATGTCACTAGACTCAAGTGATGTTGGATAATGAATCATCATGTATGCACACGCTTGAAGTTTAGTGATGAAAACTGTTTGCTTTGGCCTGGAATTTTCAATTTAGTTGACCTGTCTAAAAGGAAGGAGCAAGCCATATATTATCTTAGCAAGAAGTTTACGGTTTATGAGGTTAAGTACACCCAGCTTGAGAAGACATGTTGCGCCCTAACTTGGGTAGCACACAAGTTGAAGCATTATTTGTCTTCTTATACTACTTACCTCATATCTCGTCTGGATCCATTGAAGTATATTTTCCAGAAACCTATGCCCAGGGAGGTTAGCAAAATGGCAAATATTACTTACTGAGTTTGACATCGTCTATGTAACGAGGACAACCATGAAAGCCCAAGCATTAACAGATCACTTGCCTGAGAATCCTGTTGATGAAGAATACGAGCCATTGAGGACGTATTTTCTTGATGAAGAAGTGATGCATATAGATGAGTTGGAATTGACCGAGGAACCAGGATGGAAACTTTTCTTCGATGGAGCTGCAAATGCAAAAGGAGTTGGAATAGGAGCGGTACTTATCTCTGAAATAGGGCATCATTATCCTGTTACGGCTCAACTATGTTTCTATTGTACCAACAACATGGCTGAATATAAAGCATGCATTTTGGGCCTACGGTTAGCCGTAGATATGGATGTCCAGGACGTATTGGTCTTGGGAGACTCAAACCTGTTGGTGCATCAGATTCAAGGTGAACGAGAAACACGGGATTTAAAGCTTATACCTTATAGAAAATGTTTGCATGATCTAAGCAAGCGTTTTTTATAAGTGGAGTTCAGACACATCCCAAGAGTTCACAATAAGGTTGCAGATGCTTTGGCTACTTTAGCATCAATGTTACACTACCCAGACAGAGTTCATGTTGACCCGCTGCATATTCAGGTTCGTGATCAGCATGCCTATTGCAACATGATAGAGGAGGAGATGGATGGCGAGCCATGGTTTTATGATGTCAAGGAATACCTCAGGATGGGGACATACCCGGAGCATGCCACTAGATATCAAAAAAGAGCCATTCGGCGATTGGCAAATGGATTTTTCCTCAGTGGAGGAATGTTGTACAAAAGAACACCAGATTTGGGATTACTGAGTTGTATAGATGTTGGCCAAGCCGGGACGATTATGAAATAGGTGCATGCGGGAGTTTGTGGGCCACATATGAGCGGATATGTATTGGCGAAGAAGATTCTTCGAGCAGGGTATTATTGGCTCACCATGGAGCGTGATTGTATTAGTTTCGTGCGGAAATGCCATCAATGTCAGATACACGGAGATCTGATTCATTCTCCACCAAACGAATTGCATACAATGTCAGCGCCATGGCCATTTGTTGCATGGGGGATGGATGTCATTGGGCCTATTGAGCCGCCAGCTTTCAATGGTCATAGGTTCATTCTGGTAACCATCGATTATTTCACTAAGTGGGTTGAGGCTAAAACATTCAAGTCAGTAACCAAGAAGGCAGTGGTGGATTTTGTTCATTCCCATATCATCTGTAGATTTGGGATCCCAAAAGTGATAATCACGGGTAATGGTGCTAATCTTAACAACAATTTGATGAAAGAAGTATGTCAACAGTTTAAGATTATACACCGCAATTCCACCCCATATCGTCCCAAAGCAAATGGAGCGGTTGAGGCAGCCAACAAGAACATAAAGAAGATATTGAGAAAAATGGTAGAAGGATCTAGGCAATGGCATGAAAAGCTACCATTTGCATTGTTGGATTATCGCACTACTGTTCGTACTTCAGTAGGTGCAACTCCTTATTCATTTGTATACAAAATTGAAGCAGTGATACCAGCAGAGGTCGAAATTCCGTCCCTTCGGATAGTTGCTGAGGCCGGAATTGATGATAATGAATGGATCAAAGCCCGATTGGAGAAATTGAGCTTAATTGATGAAAAGAGATTGGCAGCAGTATGTCATGGCCAATTATATCAAAAGAGAATGGAAAGAGCATACAACAAGAAAGTGCGTCCTAGGAAATTTGAAGTGGGACAGTAGGTGCTGAAACGAATCTTACCACATCAGGCCGAAGCAAAGGGCAAGTTTTCCCCAAACTGTCAAGGACCATTCATTGTGACCAGGGTATTATCCAATGGCGCTCTATGCCTGACAGATGTCGAGGGAAGATGCATCGACATGGCTATCAATTCTGACGTAGTTAAGAGATATTATGTGTAAATGTTAGTTGTTTTGTTTGTTTGTACTTCACATTTATCGGAGAATGAAATGACGGAGGCAATTTTTCTACTATCCAAATACATTTACCCCTTTTTGAGCTTTACTTATTCTTTCATACCCCTCTCTTGGAATCATTAATGAAAATAAGGAAAAAAAAAAGAAAAAAAATAACAAAAACAAAGGAAAATCACAAGAAAAACAAAGGAATCAAGTGAACTACGTTCGACCTGATTCCTCAAAGAGGATACGTAGGCACCTTACGGCTCGGTCAAAGTGTAATAAAAATCAAAAAAAAAAATCCACCAAGCAAGAAAACTGGGGCAGAAGTTATGTTTTAAAAATTTTTGGGAAAAGTTTGATTCCAAGAGTTGTAATTTTTTTTACTCATCAAAGTTATTTTTTGAATTTTTGATATCCTTTCCTTTTATCCCCACACAAACCCTGTTGATGTCCAAAAAGACCTCAAGATCAGTATCCGAAAGGTTCCAAGCCAGGCAAATGAAAGCCGCGAGTAACACACTAATCCCCGACTGAATGAGGATCATGAGTGGAAGGAATTGATAGCCAAAAGAATCCCAGTAGAGAGAATCTTATCAACAACACTCCAATCCCCATCTGAGAAAATAAAATAAGAGAGTCTTATAGTGAAAACCTTCACGGGCACCATGAGGCGATGGGAGATGAGAGAAACGAGAGAGTCTTATTAGTGAAAACCCCTCGAAGGGCACTATGAGGCGACAAGATAGGAGTGGCAGAAAGAATTCGCATTCGGCAAAAAATTGGGTACCTGTTTATCCCCAGCAAATGAGGATGTCAGAAAGATTGATTGATACAAATAGACTAGGTTGATTAATCCGGAATGCACGACATGATCATTGGAATCGATTATACCATTCAGATAAGTCCTTTTTCTTTTTCGTTTTCCAAGCATTTGTTCAGAAAGATTTCTTCTTTTCTATCTTTTTGAATTCATTGCTTTTTCTTCGTTTAAAGACTTTTTCTCTAGCAGTTTGGTTTTTAGAAGGATTTTCTTTTCAGAGCTTACTACCAGTCGCCAAAATGACGCAAAGCAAAATGTGAATAAGACAGGCCAACAATAAGGCGATGAAATAAAAAGAAGTTTGTTGCAAGACCAAGTGGTGAATTGGTTTAAATTAGAAGGATCCCCTGCAGATCATCTGGATGCAGGAGCATCCCCGATAGATTTTCAACCGAGGTCCAAGAGAGTCGGGCACCACAAAGGGGAAAGGGAAGAAAAGGAAATATCATCCCCAGCAAATAATATCATTCCCCAACAAGTTCTGGAAACACAGAGCAGGAAAAAGGAAAAGGAAAAACCATCCCCAGCAGGAGTGACATGACCACTCACCATGTTTTAAACTAACAAATTTTCTTTGATTTGAAGCAGGAAATGGAAATGTTATTTGCGGCAGAAAGGCATGCCACAAAGAAGATCACCAAAACTGGGGCAGAAAATTTTCTGCCATTGTTGAAAATTTTCTCGAGGGAACGAGGAAATCAATTCAAGTGTTACTCTTCAGTTGAAGAAATTGGGAGCCCGCCCGTAGAACGGAGGTGTTACTTTTTCAGTTGACGAAATTGGGAGCCCGCCTGTAGAACGGAGGTTTGCTTTTTCTGTGGAAGAAATCAGGAGCCCCGCCCGTAGAACGGAGGTGTTACTTTTCAGTTGAAGAAATCGGGAGCCCGCCCATAGAACGGAGGTGTTACTTTTCAGGTTGAAATCAGGAACCCGCCCGTAGAACGGAGGTGTTACTTTTCAGTTGAAGAAATCGGGAGCCCGCCCGTAGAACGGAGGTGTTACTTTTCAGGTTGAAATCGGGAACCCGCTCGTAGAACGGAGGTGTTACTTTTCAGGTTGCAGTTGGGAGCCCGCCCGTAGAATGGAGGTGTTACTTTTAAAGCTGTTGTAGTTGGGAGCCCGCCCGTAGAACAGAGGTGTTACTTTTAAAGCTGTTGTAGTCGGGAGTCCGCCCGTAGAACGGAGGTGTTACTTTTAAAGCTGTTGCAGTTGGGAGCCCGTCCGTAGAACAGAGGTGTTACTTTTAAAGTTGTTGCAGTCAGGAGCCCGCCCGTAGAATGAAGGTGTTACTTTTAAAGCTATTGAAGTTGGGAGCCCACTCGTAGAACGGAGGTGTTACTTTTAAAGTTGTTACAGTCGGGAGCCCGCCCGTAGAACAGAGGTGTTACTTTTAAAGTTGTTGCAGTCAGGAGCCCGCTCGTAGAACGGAGGTGTTACTTTTAACTTGAAGATTGAAGTTGGGAGCCTGCCTGTATAACAGAGGAATACATTTTGAGTTGAAGATTGAAGTCGAGAGCCCGCCCGTATAATAGAGGAATACATTTCAAGTAGAAGTCAGTAAAGCGGAGGATTACAGCAAGATCCCCAACATAAGTTCAAGTTCGGCGATCAAGAAAGGCCGACAATGTCAAGACAGAAATAAAGGAACATCAGAGGAAGCAAGCCAACAAGAAAACAAGGCGACAAGAGCAAGCCTGAAAATTTAGAAAAAGGTTTTGTAATTCATAAACTAGTTTAGTGTAGCTTTTTATTTTTCGTTTTAGCCTGATGTAATAAGGAGGTCAGTAAGCAGTAGCAGCAACAACAACAGCAGTAATAGCAAGATCAGAGTTTCACGGTAGTCCCAGCTACCAAAACTTCCCGAACTACATTGACCTGATTCCTGTTTACCCAGGATATGTCGGAGGCCTCCCGAAGCAACGGCTCAGTCAAAATATTTCAAAAAAATGCTTCACACGGAGTATTCAAACGGGCAAAAATCGCTCGTATCCGCTCACTTTATCTTTGCACAAAAACTCTTCGTGTTTACGAGCAAAGAGGGGCAACTGTGAGCACGTGATTTTTGCCCTACATGAGAATTACTCCTATAAATTCAAAATAAAATAGTTCTGTGCTGTGTGTGATTTTTGTGAATTTTTTGTAATTTTTCCTTATTTGTTTGCATTTGTGTGCGCATGTTTATTTGTTTAAATTAATTAAAAAATACAAAAATATTGCATTTAGGACTCAATTCTACAATTAGGAATTGATTAGTATTTTGTGATTTAGGATTTTAGTTTTGATTAATTAGGAGATAAGGAAAATAAAGAGGAAAAGAGGCAAACCGGATTTGGGCCGCCCCATTTCAACCAAAGTCCAGGCCCAAACCACTTCTGTACCCAGTCCAAAGACCCTTCATCCAAGTCAGATAAAACGACGTAG
The DNA here is from genome assembly GCA_026770625.1 of Nicotiana glauca. NCBI lineage: Eukaryota > Viridiplantae > Streptophyta > Magnoliopsida > Solanales > Solanaceae > Nicotiana > Nicotiana glauca. Next base: position 11,996 of record MU708655.1, on the reverse strand, counting down.
TATAACAGTGAAACTACGTCGTTTCGATGGCAACCCATCTCAGCGGTTCAATCCACGTAAATCCAACGGCCTTCGTCCCATCTCCCCAACCCGTCTCACCCGATCCGTTCCCGTCTGAGACCGACCCAATCTCCACTTAACCAAACGACACTGTTTTCCCTTGATGAAAAGATCCTGGCCATCGATCTAACTTCATCCAATGGCCAGGATCGAATCCCCAACCCCGTATATAAGCAACCAAACGCACCCTACGCCCCCCAAGCCAAACCCCCATCGTCTCTGAAGAGACGAAGAACCCTAGTGCCGCCCTCCTTCTCCACCGCCTGAAACCCGGCGGCAACCATCCCAAACGCCACCAAAATAACACCACATGACCATCATAACCCCCTCTCTACAAATCCACAAGCCCCTAGCCTCGAATCAACCTCCAGCTTCTCGAATCTTCAATAGAAGATTCGAGTCAAAACTTAACCAACGCCAAACCGTCCCAAATTGATGCCTAACACTCCCCTGACCTCCCTCATAACCAAACCAACACTGGTTTGGTTCAAATCAAGCCCAAACTACTTGAACCCCAATCCGAGCCGCAAGAACCCTAGAAAAAGATTTGAGCCTGTTTGAAGATTTTTGTCGCTCAATGGACCTTAGTCGAAGTGTTCTCAGTTGAGAACACTCGATTAAGGTCCGTTTGGACTCAAAAATTCTAAGTCCGAGTTGGTCCAAGTTCGTTTTGTTTCTGATTTTCATCTCAAGGTATTTCACTTCTTCTATATTTGTTTGTTAGTTTAGTTGTATTATTATTTTTATCTTCTCGATTTTTTGTTAATTTTTCTACCCATCTTCAGTAGACCTTTTATTTGGTCCATTTCTTCTATTTGTTTCGTTAATTGTGTTTATTGTGATCGAACTATGTGTTTAGCTGGTTTAAGGTCGGCAGGTAGTTAGTTCACATTTTTTTGATCCCCTGTTCTGTCCCGAAAATATGAATCACTGATTGATATGTCGATTATTTGTTATCAATTATATGTGTGTTAATCGATTGAACGAATATCGTCATTTAGTTGTATATGTTTGTTGTTTAGAACAATAGGGCAATAATGTGTAATACTGATTAATTCCATCCGAATCATTTGTTGAATTGAAGCCTGAATTGTTGTGGTTGAATTTAGGAAATTGAATTGGTTATAGCTGCATCCCCAGTATAGGTTTCGTGGATGATTGGGAATTTGAAGTTTGAAAATGTGTTAGTTTGAGTGGCCTGTCAGGTGATACTAGTGGATTAATAAGTTAATACATTAATAAACTTTAGGGTCAGAAAGAAAAGAGATCACATGGGCACCATTGCTACAAAATCTTGAGGGAATTAAAACAGAAAACTGCTGCCCATAACCTTCAGATTTAAATAATTCAGACACTAAGTAATGGGAAATCAGAAACCAGCTTTAGTTTAATACTAAAAGCTGCAGTACACATGGGATAGGTTAGTGGAACCTACTGGACAGCAGCGTATTCCATTTAATTTCTGAACTTCAGAGTTTTAAAATCAATGTCCCATACTTAGACAAACTCAAATGGAAAAACAGAGGGAATAACATGGCTGGTCAGTTTTAAAATAATTAAAAAGGGGGCTGCAAGGCGGTAAGTTTAGGTTATAAAAGAGAGAAAATTTTCAGAAGAGGGGGAGGTTTTTTAGCCATCAGTTTTTCAGAGTTTGAAAGGATTTTGGAGTCTTAAGAGTCTCTTCTAGACAGTTTTTCCAGCCTATCAGTTTTTATCTTAAGAATTTTCCTCCAGATCCGAACTTCCAGTTTTGAGAGTCCTGTCCAGCTTTAGAAAATCACAGACTACAGAGGACATTCTGGAAAAGAAAAAGCAGTAGAGAAAAGCTAAAAGAAAACACTATTCCATTACCCTTGTTTTGGTTTGAGTCTGTTTTTTCCAGTTCGTGAGTTGAGTTAAACTTTTATAAGCCTTGTTTTCTTTTTTCAAAGATCAGAATAATAGGGTTCTTGAGCTAGCAATCCTGCCCCCTATAACACTGTTACATTACTTCCGAGATCAGAAATAATTAAATTTTTCTCTGTTTCTATTTTCATATTTGAGTGTTCAAGTTATCTGAAGGTATCTGTTGAGTTTATTTGTGTTCAATCTGTTGCTGTCTTGGTCTTCTGGAAATTGCTTTGTTCTATTCTTGAGTCCTCTGTTGGGTTGAGTTATTCCTGGAGTTCCAATTTGCTATCTGTTGCTGTTGTATTTGTCTGCTGTTTGTTGTGAAGCTGCTACTGATCTCTGCCTTCCTCATTTTTTATTTTTCCAAATTCCAGGTACACATCTTTTACACTGGTATATAATGTAGCCGAAGTTCAAAGCATGAATAAAATGCAGCCTTAAAGCTCGAAGTCATTTAGTCGTATTTTCATATTCTAAGTTGTATGTATGTTAGTTAATAATTCATTAGAATCGTGTGAGTAGTTTGTAATGTATAAATAAATTCTGATTGGTAGTAGTCTAAGTTTGCAGATTCATTCCCATGTATGATAGTTAGAAAGAACCAATGATTTAGTATCCATATACTGCCATCGCTAGTTTATTTTATCTGTAGCCTATTTAAAATGCATATCAAGTTTTGAGATTAAGTAATAGTAGTTCATACTCTTTAGTTAATCATTTGTTCATTTAGCCTCATAAAAAACAAGTTTCCTTAGCATCAATCTCATTTCTGCCATATGGCAAATTTAAAGCGTGGATAGTATCATGTAGTTGGGTTCAAATCAAAGTAAGATGGCATAGTCCCAATTTTGCATCATTCACTCTGGGCGGGCCTGTAAGTGTTAAACGGAGGCCCATTTCGTTCATTTTTAAACTTTAATAAGTCACGTTCAGGATTTAACTATAATAACTCTAGCATGAAAAATAATATAGGATGTTGTTTCTTCTTTTCATATTTAGAGACAAACTTAATAAAGAAATGTAGCCACTTTAGGATCATCCTTTAAAAATGAGATGAGCCTTGCCAAATAAAACGCACAAACTGCGGGGCCCTCATAAATGTATAAAAAAAAATACTTAGATTTCGAGATGTGCCGTTTTAATGAATTTCACATCCTTCTCAAAATAATAACGCGTTAGTAGCTTTAAGCGCGTATTTAATAATCTTATCTCCCTAACTCGGATGCACATTTATGTGACCCAGATCCAAATCTCAACAAAGTCGAAATGTGTCGATAATCACGGGTACATTGATTGTGACGTGGTTTGAGATGCATTTTCATGATGTTGTAATTCTTTTATTAAAGTAATGAATAATAATAATCAAAAGCGGTTAAAAGGGTAAAATGCATATAGGTTTGAGCATGTATTAAAATCAGATAAATAAGCCGAATATGACAGTTGAGCGACCGTGCTAGAACCACGGAACTCGGGAATGCCTAAGACCTTCTCCCGGGTTAACAGAATTCCTTATCCGGATTTCTGGTTCGCGGACTGTAATACAGAGTCAATCTTTCCTCGATTCGGGATCCAAACCGGTGACTTGAGACACCATAAATCTCCAAAGTGGCGACTCTGAATTAAATAAATAAATCCCGTTTCGATTGTCCTTTAATTGGAAAAACTCCCTTGCGTCCTCGCGGGTGCCGGCAAAAAGGAGGTGTGACAACCGGTATGGAGTTTGGGCTTACAACATAATAAGACATGAGCCCATGCAGTTTTAAATCGTTATTGCAGTTAAATTATTTAATGACATTACTTTGCCTGAAATCGCAGCTGGACAGGACAATTTTCAGAAGTGCATCATTGTTGTTTGTGCTCGTTTGGTGTAAGCCCAAACGCTAGGCTTCATCCCATTTTGCTCCTTTCGTACCAGGGCCAAAGCCTGCGATTGGTTGAATTCATATGAGTTCATGGACCCAAGTGTAACATTTATTAAACAATAACAATTAAGTTAGGGTTTTTCTTTTATTATTAGAGACAAAAGAATTATAGTTTGCTTTAGGTTTTGTCCTGTTAAATAATGAAACGACATGAACCTCGCTACACAGAACAAACAAATGGCGGGGTCCTCGATAAATGTCATACTAAAATACCTAGACTTTGGGATAGGCCGTTTAGCGAATTTCACGGCCTTCCCCAAAATAATGACGTGTTAATCACTTGAGGCACGATAGTTTAATAATATTACCTTCCTAAATACGGGTGTACATTTATATGACCCAAATCTAAATCTCAACGAATTCAAAATGTATCAAAAGCCACGGGTGCACTGGTGCGACGTGGTTTGAGATACATTTTCAGGACGTTGCAATTCATATTAAAAATAAATAATAAAAGCAGGTTATTAATAAAAATGAACATAGTTCAGAACATGTATTAAAATCAAACAATTTAGCCAAATATAGCAGTTGAGCGACCGTGCTAGAACCACGGAACTCGGGAGTGCCTAACACCTTCTCCTGTGTTAACAGAATTCCTTACCCGGATTTCTGGTTCGCGACTGTAATACAGAGTCAAACCCTTTCCTCGATTTGGGATTCAAACCAGTGACTTGGGACACCATAAATCTCCCAAGTGGCGACTCTGAATCTCTTAATAAACGAATCCCGTTTCGGTTGTCCTTTAATTGGAAAAACTCCTTTATTTATGCCCTTCACGGGGTGTATTAAAACGTGTAGCGTAAAAAGGAAGTGTGACAGCTCTGGCGACTCTACTGGGGATAAGAAACCCTTAGGTTCAGGGTTTAAGAATTCGAGCTCGGAATAATTGCTGTATTTGTTTATATCTGATTTCTCTATATGTTCATGCTTAAATGTGCTAAATGTTTACCGCTTTGATATTATTTGAACTGTATATAAATTGTGCCGAAAACCCCTCTCTTCTTACCTACGGGGATGTGCTTACTGGTTGAGACTCTCCATTCTGTTAGTGTCATACCCAAAATAAGAAAAGAGGTCGGACAAGTTACTAAGCCGGACGATCCCGCGGGTCCCCGGTACATAGCCCCCTCCTCGACTCGAGTCATCCACTCGGGTACACAGTCTAGAACAAAATAACCAGGTTTTGAACCTAGAAATAGGGACGTTTGTTTGCATCATATATGGCTTAGGGGACTCAACACAGGGGTTCGGTCCGTCTAACAATTGTTGATTTTAGAAGAAAAACCGACATTCAAATACTGCCGAAACTCTGTCGAAATTTTGTAGGATTTTCTTTAAAAAAAAGATTGTTAACTTGTTTTGGATTATTGAAATAAAAAAATCATCATTATATTGTTTTTCTACCAAAAATTTAAAAAAATATATAATTGGTTTTTCCAAATAGAAATTTTGTCATAAAAAATAGTTGGAATAATTCAATTTTTTCCAAAAAAAAAAATCAAAAATGGTTTGTCTAAAAATAATTTGACCGAACTACACCGGTTTGATTCTCTCTTTCGGGTCGTGATAAGTAGGCAGCCCTTAACGGGTCCAACCACACCTTTTTGCAAAAATAACTAAAAAAATGTCAAATTTTTTTATTTTTGTTATAAATAAGTCGAGTGATGCTACTCTTGTTTAAAATAATCTGAATTCCCTCAAAAGGATGCCGGAAGGCTGTTTATACAAAAATGACCACTTTTTGAGTCGTTTCCCCAAATTAGCAAGCATAGCCTTAAAATCTTCAATTGAAGGGCCGTATTTGCGAAATTGGGCCTTATTTTTAAAAAATAAAGTTGTGAAAAATATATTGTCTTTTCTTTTTAGGGTCATAATAAGTGATTAAATATTTTAATAAAATGTACAGGATGAGCACGATTCACAATGAACCTTTTTCAATCATGAATAAAATCCCTTTAGAGTTACGTCTATGGTGGAATGATCTGGGTAAAGATGGACAAGACGAAGTCAATAAATATTTGAAAGGTCTTACTGGGTTACTTGATATTCTATCTCGAGGAGATATCATCAGAGCCTTGGTTACTTATTGGGATCCAGCACATAACGTGTTTCATTTCTCAGATTTGGAGCTTACCCCGACATTAGAGGAAGTTGCCAGTTACATTGGGAAAGATGAGGTTCCCCTGAAGGACAAATACCTGGTTGCTCCAAGAGCTGTTACTGTTCACAGATTTCTAGATTCCCTGAAAATAGCCCGGAGTGTTCATAATGAAGATTTGGCGAATGGTTTTTGTACTATGAATTTCATATATCATAGATATGGTCATATCGGATGCTTTAACAACCCGGGAAACAAGGTCTTTAGCAAAGCGAATCG